>RJWJ010015468.1:0-36117 GCA_004363605.1 Indri indri | reverse complement strand
TCTATCCAGGAGTATACAAGAGGTGCTATATCACCATTGTTTCTTAAAGCTGAATAGTACTCCATGGTATACATATACCACATTTTATTAATCCACTCATGTATTGATGGACACTTGGGTTGTTTCCACATCTTTGCAATTGTGAATTGTGCTGCTATAAACATTTGGGTGCAGGTGTCTTTTTCATAGAGCGACTTTTGTTCTTGCATAATTTTTTATTTTAACGAATGTAGTTATTGTCCATATTAGCATAGTCATTTTTGGATGATTTAGGCAATCTGGAACACAGGGAATGGGAATTTTTCCCCATTCTTCTTTTCTCCCCCTCTCCTTTTCCCATTCTCAGTGTTGCTCTGCAAGCCTGTGTATATTGATCCACTATTTACCCTGGAAGTGGTCCTCTATTTTAAATGAATTGAATTTTCTCTGCAGGAGTCATTTTTCCATTTATTTGTAAGTGTTTAAAAATCATTTCTGTCTCTAAGGATGACAACATCTCCTAGTTACACAAAAGCTTGTATTGTAAATGCAGTATAACTTGGAAGAATTTTAAATATACAAAGTCTTGGTTGTTACGCATAATGATTTTCTGCAACAATTTTTATTTAAAAAGAATAAACTGGCTTTGTGCTCCATGAATTTGAGCTTTGTGTTGTCTATACATTGCTCCTGGTTCACTGGTAATGCTGCCTATGATGACATTTTTCTGTTGTAGTCGTCGGGGCTCTGGCCTGGGCAAAAGAGGAGCAGCTGAAGCTCGTCGACAGGAGAAAATGGCAGACCCTGAAAGCAACCAGGAGACAGTAAATTCTTCAGCTGCACGGACAGATGAAACTCCCCAAGGAGCTGCAGGTAGATTGATACTTAGCCCTAAAATACATTTCTGTCTTTTACAGATTGATTTAGAGAGAAGGGAGGGGACAGAAATAAACTAGGTGTTCCTGTATAAACTTTTGTTCTGTTTTGTTTTACTTCACAGATTTGGCATTTTGATTAGCTGGATTTATCATTGTTGTTTTTAAATTGTCCAATCCAAATTTGTACTAATTACATTCAGAGGGCTTTTAGTAGGGAGTAAACTCCTTTCTGTTTAAGCTTTTTATATATTGACTAGAACATATATATGCCCATTGATTATTTGAAAGAATTTAAATTCGTAATAAAAATGTAAGGATGTGCTTTAAATTGCCTCATACATACATAAATTTTAATTTAGAAATTTGCAAGCCCTAAAAAATAATTTAGTTTGAAAGTATGCAACTATAAGAATAGTGTTTGTATTTTTACAGACTTATTTTTATTCTTCTTGATGTATTGGAACAGCAAAAATTAAGACTTTTTCCTCTCTTGAGTTTTAAATATGTATCCATTACCAATTCCAAAACAAGGCTAATACTTCAACTGTTAATTGTGGCTAACGAGTTTTTAAATGTGGTCTGCCATTGATATTTCTCACTGACATACTAACAACAGATACAAAAATGTTCCAGTTCATCATTACTTGCTTATGGGTATGAGTCTCTTAAATCGAGATGATAACACAGGTCTGGATGTAGGCATGTACTTACTTTTGAACAAAGTATTTCATGTACTGTTGTTTAATATTAGAATGTGTGCTAGTTTTCTTTAATGCCTGTGATTGATCATAGGTCATGGTTTGTCAGGAAGGTTTGGCTTACCCATTACTGTTGTCTTCTCATCCTGTTCAGCTTTGCATTTTTTACCACTACTTTCTCAGTTTTGTATGATAAATTACATGGTCAAGTTACAGCATCTCTTCTGGTGGGAGAGTTTTTTCCCCGTATCTTTTTCCTAGAATTGTTCAACTGAAGGGGTTCAATGGTAGATATTTGAAAAGTCCATTTTACGTGCAGCTCATTGAAACTGTTCGTGACACAGCCTATCCTTCCCAGTGTTGTACATTTCCTTCCCAGTCTTTCAAAGTTTATTTCAAGCCTGAATATGGAAGTGGGGCAATTCCCAAATGGATGACCAAAATGGAGCTGCCGAATGTGTTAAAAGTTAGACTCATTACAATAATTGTAATAGCTAACATTTGTAGAGTGTATGCTCTACTGTAGACACAGTGTTAAGCACTTCACATATATTCTCATTTAATATTTTAAAAACCTGCTAAGGTGTAAGTGCTTTTGTAGCCATTTTATAAATGATGAAAAACTGTGACCTATATTGGTTATGCTTGCCTGGAGTTACAAGCTGGGATGTGTGACTTCTGAAATCCAGGTCATAGAAATCAAGTGTACATTTCTAACAGCTGTGTCATTCTGTTTCCCTGTGGTTACAGGAGCTTGTTTAATTCATATATAATTGAAGGCCAGGATGAGGGGGTGGGGTACGAAGTTTTCTTCCTTGATCCGTTTACCTAAGAAGATAAAAATGTCCAGGGATTAGGCTCAGTCTTCTTAAATGCTTCATGCATTTCATTGTCATTTATGATTTTTTTCTTTTTTGAATTGGCAGATGAGTTGTTACATTGTCAGTCATGTTTGAAATCGCTGTATGATAGGTGTTTTCCACATTTGTCCCTTGTAACTGGTGATAAAAGGTACAAGTTCACTGGTGTTAGAGGAGCACTGGCTTTATTATATTTTGGAGAATGGATCTCTTGTGGATTACAGAAGTTCCTCTGCTGCCTTGCAAAAGAAACAAATTACTTGGCAGCTTTATATTAAGTTCTTTTTTTTTTTTTTTTTGAGACAGAGTCTCACTCTCTTGCCTGGGGCGAGTGCCGTGGCTTCAGCCTAGCTCACAGCAACCTCAAACTCCTGGGCTCGAGCAATCCTACTGTCTCAGCCTCCCGAGTAGCTGGGACTACAGGCATGCGCCACTATGCCTGGCTAATTTTTTCTATATATGTTTTTTTAGCTGTCCAATTAATTTCTTTCTATTTTTGGTAGAGACGGGGTCTCGCTCTTGCTCAGGCTGGTCTCGAACTCCTGAGCTCAGAACGATCCGCCCGCCTCAGCTTCCCAGAGTGCTAGGATTACAGGCGTGAGCCACCGCGCCCGGCCTATATTAAGTTCTTTAGTATAATGTACTTTAGTTTCTCTATGTATAAAAGTGGGAAGTTAAAAATATAAACCTCTAGATTAGTGTACAGTGTAGGTTCAGGGACAGAGAGCACTTTTTAGCAAGTATCCATTCTCAGAAAATGCTTCTACAGTTTCAACTTTTCATTATATTGAATTGATCCCTTCATTGTTTGTTTACTTTTTCAGTGTTAATTTATTTTTAAAGACCTATTTCAGTGTAATCATTGGAATAAATGTATTTTTTCATATGTGGATATTAAAGCCTTGCTCCATCTTGAGGCAAACTCGCTCTGTCACCCCGAATTTGCCAGTGTTGTTGACACTTTAAAAAGTTTGTTGATGATGATGTCGCTGCTGGATTGCTCTGTAGTATAATATAATATGGAGCCTTAAATTCTCCTTAAGCCCAACCACTTAGCTCTTCATATAAGAAATGCTAGCCTTTGAAGTTGAAAGTTGTGTTTGCCTAATTGTCCCAAGAGTCAGAGACTGACTCCTATGCGTTTTTAGTTTTGGACTTAATCGGAGCTGTGCAGCCCTTTGTAGTGTTGATGAACTACACGTATCAGAGATACTAAAATAAGGAATTAGGTGGTCCTCCTTACACTTGCAAAACAATAAAATGGTAAGGAAAAATAGGCTATGTTCTGGCACCTACATTTTCATTGAGAAAATTTGTAATTTCAGAATAAATGATCAGGGTTAGGTGGTAAAAGGAAAGTAACCCAGTTTTGTAAACTTTTGTTTAATTCCACTGCAGATTATACTGCTACCATATTACCTGATTCTGGGGCTCATATTAATGTGTAATTACTTACTAATAGCCATTCTTCTGGCCTTACTACAAAGTTTTTGTGACACTCCAAAAAAATAAATAATCATCATCTTCATATTGTTTCCTGTACTTATGCATCTAGTAAACTGTTAGCATTTCCTGGCAAGTAAAATCTGACTCTGAGCTTTCTAATTTTTTTTTTTTTAATTTTTTCTCTTTTAACAAGCCTGTGCTTTTTTCTGGAGCTTTCTAATATTTTATCTTTGCTTTCTGGGTAAGAGGTTACGTCAGTTAAAGTACAAAAACTTAGCACTCCATAATAGAATTTTTGTGTTCTGATTTAACAACATTTTCTCCATTGTTTTCACTTAACTATATATTGTAAGCTATCTTACATGGCATTATGAAGATATTATAAAACTAAACAGGAGAAATATCTGATTTAAAAAAAGAAAGATTGACACTGCTGAAAATCTTGCATTGAATTTTGTCCATTGATATTTAATAGTTATATTTTTGTGTTTGACTCTGGGGACAAATCTGGTACATGTGCCCAAGGAGCTTTGAAGCCTTGACTAAATAACTTTGCAGTTGACTATCATTGATTTTTGTTACATTTTGTTATCTGCTTGACTTTACAAAACAACCACCTCTCCATTCTTAGTTAAACTAGCCTAAAGACTAGGCCAGTTTGGGCCATCTAATTTTGGGAAACATACTTAAAAGGAACTACAATGGACAGATGCTTAACACTTGCCATCAAAGGGTTGGCAAAAGAATCCTTTTATTTACAGCTTATAACGTAATTTTTGTCAAAACCAGCACCCCGCTCCCATTAAAAATTAGTCTCTGTCCCTTCTTGTAATGGTTCTGTGGTTCCTTAAAGATCAGGACTCCGCTGTAGTAGAACCTTGGCAGCTCTTTTAATTGTGTGCTTTTTACTAGTTTTATATCTTGCTTAATTAATATCTTTGTGGCAGTGCAATTTGAGATATTTATTACAAAAGTTATTAGAATAATATGTTTAAGGAGCAACATAGAAACCTTTAATGGTTTTAGATTTGTAGAACATTTTAAAGTAAAATAATATAGATCCTCTGATAAATAAACTCAAAAAATAACATTACCTTAACAAGTGAGGTTTTGGTGTTTGTTAATGTGTGAGCTCCAGAGTGTGCTTTAAAAAAACCAATTATTGGCTGGGCTCAGTGGCTCACGCCTGTAATCCTAGCACTCTGGGAGGCTGAGGTGGGAGGATCCCTTGAGGTCAGGAGTTCTAGACCAGCCTGAGCAAGAGTGAGACCCCCGTCTCTACCAAAAAAAAAAAAGAAAAAGAAAAGAAAAGAAAAAAAATTAGCCCAGCAAGTAAAAATAGAAAAATTAAGCTCGACATGGTGGCATGCACCTGTAGTCCCAGCTACTTGAGAGGCAGAAGCAGGAGGATTAATTGAGCTGAGGAGTTTGAGGTTGCTGTGAGCTAGGCTGACACCATGACACTCTAGCCCAGGCAAAAGAGCAAGACTGTGTCTCAAAAAAAAAAAAGAAAAAATGAATGAAAGAAAGAAAAGAAAACCGGCCGGGTGCGGTGGCTCACGCCTGTAATCCTAGCACTCTGGGAGGCTGAGGCGGGCGGATTGTTCTGAGCTCAGGAGTTCGAGACCAGCCTGAGCAAGAGCGAGACCCCGTCTCTACCAAAAATAAAAAGAAATTATCTGGACAGCTGAAAAAACATATATATAGAAAAAATTAGCCAGGCATAGTGGCGCATGCCTGTAGTCCCAGCTACTCGGGAGGCTGAGACAGTAGGATTGCTCGAGCCCAGGAGTTTGAGGTTGCTGTGAGCTAGGCTGAAGCCACGGCACTCGCCCCAGGCAAGAGAGTGAGACTCTATCTCAAAAAGAAAAAAAAGAAAACCAGTTATTTTATTTGTTAAAACTTTGTATTTGCTTTCCACATAGATAGAAGTTTAAGAGCCATTTTAACAAACCCAGTCATAATTGTACCCAGCAACAGTATTTGTTAACAGGGTTTCTGTATAATGGGAAGAAACAACTGAATTGAAATTAAAAATTACTGTTGAAGAATATGTTTGAGTTGTATGGTTCTTAAGGATACACTACGTGAAGTCAGACTGCTTGGGTTCACATCTCTGATCCATTGTTAGCTATTTGACTTTGGGCAAGTATAGTCAAAGTCACAAAGCCTCTGTTTCCTCAGGTGCATGGTGAAGCTCATAATACCTCTTTGTACAGTTATAAGGAAACATATAGACAATGTCTGCATATAGTAAACATTTAATAAATGCTGCCTATAAATAGCATTGTAGAGTACAGTTATTGTTTCATTTCATTTTTCTTCACCAGAAGAGCAGATTTGGCTAAACCTTGATACCCTTTTACATTAACATTTCTGGTTAATCTGTAGCTATAAACCTTGGGGATGGGAGTTGCCAATGTTTTTTGTAAACGGTCAGATAGTAAATGTCTTGTGCTTTATATGGTTTCTGTTGTATGTACTCAATTCCGTGGTCGTAGCATTGAAGCAGCCACAGACATACGTAAATGAATGAGTACAGCTATGTTCTAGTAAAATTTTATTTACAAAACCATGTGGTGGACTGGATTTGGCCTTTGGGCCATAGTTTGCTGACCCTGTTCCAAACCATAAATTTTTAAAAGAATTTTCTAAAAATCCCAGTGAAGTTATAGAAAATACTTAATAGAAGGTGATGAAAGATATTATGAAAATACCAAGTTGATGGCTTGTATATTGGCATCTCTTTCTTCAGAGAAACTCTTTAAATTTACATGTTATTCACATGCCTCTTTAACAGTAATGACAAAACTATTGTTCCTGGCTTGCATTCTGCCATTATCTGTGGCGTATACAGGGCTTAAGGTATTATGGATGATGTGGTCGTATGTAGATCTATCATCTCTGTGAGGGGGAAAAAAAGTCCTTTAGAGCTCAGTAGACACTTAGGGGCACAGTAAAGTGCTAGTCTTGCAGGGCAATATATTTTCACCTCTTGGTCAGATTCATAATAGAATCTACCTCTATTAGCTTAGACTGTTTTTTGGTTGGGGTAACATTTTTGGGTAGTATAGTAGTGTCCTGAGTCTTAACTCTTGATTCTACACTAGTTTTGACATCTTATTGCCCTCTCTCTCATACTTCAGAGCAATGTTTTGCAGTCATCTGTTAGTTATAATATCTTTTCACGCTCTTGAAATTAGAGAAACCAGGTAATGATTGTATCAAGTTCAAAGTCCAGGAGTAAAGCAGACTTAGAAGGCACACATCTACATGGAATATTTCCCCCAATTGTCAGTTTAGCTTTTAATTATTTTTGTGACTAATTGACCATCTATTATATTAATACATCACAGTGGTTTTAGCAGTATTGTCTTTATTGACCTTCAGTAGAGGAGTTCAAGACAAGACTTTATTTGAGAGCACTTTGAGAGGCTTAAGAAATTTGTCAAAAAGCCATGTATGAATGAAATGCAAAGGTTGTATTTTTATGCTTGTTTAATACTAAAATAGTTGAGCCACACTTTTGTTTCTAAAAGCTACAGGATGAAGTCTAGAACAGCTGATTATGCAGTAGGAAGATGGGTTTAATTGCCTTTGTTTATTGTAGTCCACAAAACTTTGATTTTTCTTTCTTAAGATAAGCCAGACATAATGAATTTAAGTGCTCCTCTCCTAACCCTTACCTTCTATGCTCCCTACCCCCCCACCCACCCCCAGCCTCTAGTTCTGTTGCAGGGGCTGTTGGCATGACCACCTCTGGGGAGAGTGAATCAGATGATTCCGAGATGGGACGATTACAAGGTAAAGACAGTTATTGAGCCTGTGAGAAGTGAGAAATAATTACCGTGGGCTGCCTGTTCCTGCTGTTCTTTGTGGAGATTAATTCAGATAAATTCATTTGAGCATAATCTAACAGTTGCCTGTACCTTGAGAAAAGGTTCTTTTTCTTAGTGGTGATTTGATGATTTAGGATTAGAAAATGAGTTATCTTCCTCTTCATTTTTTGTTGTTTAACTAGACAGAATCTTACATAGCTTTGTTTTAAAAATTTTCTTTATTGTGGTTAGATGTGTAGCTGATTTTAGTAATAAGAAACATCTTGAAAAAGGGATAGCTTTAATGTATTGTTCTCCAGTGCCTGATAACATTATGAATGCATCTAGTAAGGTGTTTTTTGGCCATGTTCTTTTGTCTTTTTGATCACTTCTTTTAAAATGAATGTATAGTATATACATAAACTCCAGATTTTTCAGTGTTGTTAATGCTATTATAAAAAGTAGTCTTATATTAATACTATGCAAACACTCTTTACAAACAGATGGGTATATATTTTTATCTCAGATTATTGATTTATAATAGATCCCCAATGTGAGGCTTATGAGAAATATTTATAAGGCAGTTTCAGATTGCTCTTAGGATCCTGAGGGATCTTAGAACTGTCTCTTTTTGACTAGGACTCTTATGAACACAGTTTTGCTCACTTTTTGGAACTGATAAAAATACTGTTAATGATAAAAACAATGTTACTAAACTGATAAAAATGTGCTAGTTTCATAATGTTTTTATAGAGGGTCTCATGACCAATATCTAATTGGAAAATAATGTCAGAAAACAGGACAAAGGTGCTTAACATATAATTTCTTCAAAATACATATATTTACCTGGAGCTTTTCTTGGACTATTTACATAGTTCCTTCTGGCACTGATTTTATTATTTCTCCGTATAACCATACTTGGAGCTAAGCTAGCACATGTGTTTTAATTTATATTAATTACATTAATATATTAGGGTGGTCTTGAAAATTTAATGTAGCTTCTCACAGTTCAGAATGGAAAGTAAGATTGGCTAAGTCAGTTAATTGAGATGAATCAGTTACTTGAAATTTTTAGGTAGGATCAGTTGCATTAAATCAACTCAACTCTTCCCCTGCCCTTCTTTTCTCTTTAGCTCTGTTAGAGGCCAGGGGTCTTCCTCCTCACCTGTTTGGTCCTCTTGGTCCTCGGATGTCACAACTTTTCCATAGAACAATTGGAAGCGGAGCTAGTAAGTGAACACTTCAAAATATTTCCTTCTTTAAAATCCCTTGATAATTAGCTAACTGCTATTTTTTCTGTTTACCTATTGATGCACCTGTTAGGAAGTTTTTACGAACTTTAACTTATTTTTAAAAATAGGGCTTGTACACTTCCATGCCTTAAATACAGCAACTGTGAGATTTTCTTTGCTTTTATTTTTGATTACTGAATTGGAATCATTAGAAAACCATTCAGATTTTATAGCAAGATTGACTCTTTGTTGTGTATGAACTATGGAAGAGTAAAGAATCTCAGATGATTGCATTGATAATTACGTCATCTGATTGCAAGTTTTGCACAGATTTCAATCTTGAGTCTTTTAATCCATAAGACAGTAAATTTTAATATGAGCTTGAGAGGAATAATTTTCTAAGCAGAATTACCAGTCACTAGACTCATTGTCAAATTAATTATCACAACCCGAGACATCTTACCACATAGGTTCGACACAATAGTGACTCCTGAAGTCTCAATTTATAACTAAGTATAACTTTCATATAGTTACATACTCAGTTAAATTCTTTTTTTTTCTTCTTTTGAGACAGAGTCTCACTCTGTTGCCCAGGCTAGAGTGCTATGGCGTCAGCCTAGCTTACAGCAACCTCAAACTCCTGGGCTCAAGTGATCCTCCTGCCTCAGCCTCCCGAGTAGCTGGGACTACAGGCATGCGCCACTATGCCCGGCTAATTTTATATATATATATTTATTTTTTTTAGTTGTCCCGGTAATTTCTTTCTGTTTTTTTTTAAGTAGAAATGGGGTCTTGCTCTTGCTCAGGCTGGTCTCAAACTCCTGAGCTCAAACGATCCGCCCGCCTCAGCTTGCCAGAGTGCTAGGATTACAGGCGTGAGTCACCATGCCCGGCCCTCTTTTTTTTTTTTAAAGTAACGCAACATGTGTGTATGTGCTCACATATGTACTTGAGGTTTTTTCGAATTTCTAGCCTTGGTGATTGGCAAGGAAATTCAAGAAGCAGCTGGAAGTTTTGTTTTTGTTTTGCTTTTGCTGCCCTGACTCCTCATATAACTTACCCTGTCTGCCGAAACGTTCTCATGAACTCTTGAATATAGATATTTATTTAGTGTCATTTCTAGGTGCTGAGATTGTACTAAATCATAAGCAAGATAAGCAGAGTTCTCACACAGAGCTTCCATGCTAGAGAGGGACCCTGGCAACAAACACGACAATTATTATATAAAATTACAGGCGTTGTCAGTGCAATGAAGGGAAATAAAGCAGAGTAAGGATATGGGATGGTTGGTGGAGTGATATAGATAAACTGGTTAGAGAAACCTCTGAGATATAGTCATTTCGTAGAGACCTGAGTGAAGTGAGGAAGCTAGTCATGGACAGGCCTGAGGAAAAGAGCACGTGAAGAACCATCAGAGGTGGAAATGAACTTGGCAAATTTAAGAAACAGACAGCAAGAAAGGCCTGTGGAAAGACTGAAGGGAAAGTTGTAGAACATGGAATCAGTTGTAGGCATTTGCCAAATTATGGAGGACCTTGGCAGGCTAGCAAGTTTGGGTTTTAATCTAAAGGTAAACAAAAACCATTTAAGAATTTAGAGAGAGGAGGAATGACTTAATCTTCATTATGAAAAAGATCAAACACAGGAAAAGTTGAGACTTTAGTAGTCTAATAACTCCCATGAACCCATCAACAGTTATCAGTTCCCACAGCAACTATTGCTTCATTTATATCCTCAACTTCTTCCCACTCCCAGGATTATTTTTCAGCCAGTCCTGTGCATCATTTCATCTCTGTACATTTGAATTTATAACTATAAAAATAAATGTTCATACTTTAAAATTCTAAGATAATATTGTAGTTACCTTAAGGGTCAGTCTTTACTATTATAAAATATCTGTTCAAAGTTCAAATGCTCCTGTCCTTTTCATAAATCCATTTTTAAAATTTGTTTCTTTGAATTGGGGTCAAAATGATCTATACATTGCAGTCAATTAATACGTTTCTTAAGTGTTTTTTTTTTAAAAGAGAAATTTTATTTTATTTATTTTACCACTTCATATATTTCTGGAAAGATGACTGGGCAGAAAAGTTGGTACAGGGCTACCTACGAGTATTGACATTAAAACATCTCAACTCCATATTTAGGGTTGACGTTTTCACATTAAATTAATATAAACCATAGAATAGAACCAGAGTAGGAAGAAAGCCACACCTCCTCATGCCCCAAACCCAGCTTTACCAGTGCCTACTTTGTATTCAATCTTTATCTTTTCCCTTACCCACAGCCTTCTTCCCATAATAGTTTAAAATGAATCCAACACATTATATATAGTTATGTTCTACATAATGACATTTTGTTCAGTGACAGACCACATATACAATGTTAGTCCCATAAGATTATAGTGGAGCTGAAAAATTCCTGGCACTAATGATATATACAGTACAAAGTACTTGATAATAAATGTGTTACTGGTCTATAGGTTTACTGTGCTTTTATGGTTTAGAGTGTACTCCCTCTACTTACTGGGAAAAAAAAGTTACCTATAAAACAGCCATAAGCAGGTCCTTCAGGAGATATTCCAGGAGAAGGCATTGTTATCATAGGAAATGATAGCTGCATGCTCATAAGTGCCCCCGAACACCTTCCAGTGGCACAAGATGTGAATGTGGAAGACAGTAATATTGATGATCCTGACGATCCTAACCCTATGTTAGGCCTAGGCTAATGTGCGCATTTGTGTCTTAGTTTTTTACAAAACAATTTAATAAGTAAAAGAATAAGAATTTAACAAATGAAAATATTTTTGTGCAGTTGTATGATGACTTTGTTTCAAGCCAAGTATTATTACAAAACAGTCAAAAAGTTAAAAAGTTTATAAAGTAAAATTGTTAAAGTAGCTGATTTTAATTTATTACTGGAGAAAGAAAAAATTTTTATATAAATTTAGTTTACCTAAGTATACAGTATCTTTAAATCTACAGTAGTGTACAATGATGTCCTAGGCCTTCACATTCACTTACTACTTATTCACCCCAAGCAACTGATCCTCTACACACCATTCTTGGTAAGTGCCCTATACAGGCATACCTTTTTTCTTTTTCCATCTTTTATACTGTCTTTTTACTGTACTTTTTCTATGTTTAGATACTTAGCATTGTGTTAAAATAGCCTATACAGTACAGTAACATGCTGTACAGATTTGTAGGCTGTGGCTCTACCATCTAGCCTAGCTGTATAATAGGCTATACCATCTACATTTGTCTAAGTACATGCTACGACATTGAAACAACAGCAAAATCTCCTAACATTGCATTACTCAGAGTGTTTTCTGTCGTTCAGCCACATATAACTGTGATTTTATCTATAAACATTTCATCAGGTAGCTCAAGATAATGCCCCTTTAAACACACACAGATTACTATTATCGCATTTAAAAAATAAGCCAGCAATTCCTTAATAATACCTATCCAGTGTCAAATTTCTGTTGTCTCAAATGTCATAAGTATATTTCTTGTAAGCTGGTAGTTATATCTAGAGGCTTTTTCAGATTTGAGTTTGATTCTTTTATTTTCATTCCTTCACGAGGAAAGACTATTCAAAAGCGGTAGTGTGTTCTTATATTAGGCAGTACATAATATCTGATTGTCTCTTAACAAGCTGTTGAAACTCGGTGCCTTCCTTGGTAGCAGGTATTATTAATACAAAAATGGTAGTACTTTAGGTCTAATATTCACTCTTATAAGAAGTAAAAAGTAATTTAGTAGAAATATATGAAGAATATCTTTTGCTTCTACTTTGTTACCCTGGAGAGTAGTTAATATAAGAAAAATTATTTTTCCTCTTTATTTACCACTTTTAAAAAAATGATTTTTATAGTGTCCAAAGATGGCAGTGTTTTGCTATTTTGTTTGTTTGTTTGTTTTTAAGTATTACAAACAGTGGGTTCAGACATGTGTTTTAGACATTTCATTGATTTTTATTTGTTTAAATTGTCCCATAATTGGATAATGGGATCTTTTCGTGGTTGTCTTCTTTATTTTTGACATGATCTTAGTAGTTTTTGATAGCCTACTTGCTTTTGGATATGACAACAGGTGCCAGACTCAATTGACTTACTTTTTTCCTCCCGTACCTGAAATTGGACATTTCTCCAGAGAGCCTTGGTTTCTTTTTTATGGTGTGGTATTTAGAGACCACAGTCTGGGCACATTCATTGCTACTGGGTCGATCATTATTATAAGACTGTTTTAATGGACAAACTTAGGAAATAATTGTCTTTTATTTTTAAAGTTGATACTGATACTATCAATTCATATTTAGGGTTTCAGGGTTTTTATTTAACTTCATTGATATTAGTAATATATTTTTTTCTCCTACGCCAAAAATCTTAGTTGGCAACAACAATGACATAGTGACTCATTTGCTTTATCCCACAGTGTAGTATTCCAAGTTATCATCGAAAGTATTATTGAGAAAGTTAAAAATTTGTTTGACGTATTTTTTTGGTTCTTGGGATATTTCTTACTTTGTGACCAAATTTTTGTATTTTAAAGCTGTTTGAAATAATTCTTCTCTCCATGCTACCAAGTTGGTTTGATTCATTTGTTTCATTTTGCATTTGATTTTTAGGGATTGCTTTTTAAAATTTAATTTTGCTTTTATAATTATGTAATATTTACATGGTTCTAAATGTCAAATCTACAAACAAGGTATACTCAGAAAAGCCTTACCTTCTTTTACTTTTCTTTACCATTTCCTCCTCTCACATAAATAACCTTTTAAAATTTTATGATTTCTCCTCCTGTTTACTTACTTGAAAAACAAAAACAAATTCATATTATCCATGAATTGCCGTTCTTAGATAAGAGTAGCAAATTTTATATAGTTTGCTTTGCTTTTAACACTGTATTTTGGTGTTCACTGTCCATAGCTATTACATATATATGAATGCTACTCCTTTTATAAAGCTACCATACTACTGTATTGTGTGGTTATACATAGTTTATTTAGCCAATTCCTTATTGTTGGACATTTGGGTTATTTGCAATATTTTGTTATTGGTAAGTGCTACAGTGAAATACAGCTTTCATATTATTTCCTGCATTATCTTCAGGTTAGATTTCTAGAAGTAGGTTTGGTGTATAAAAAGATATAAATGCATACAATATTTTGGTAGATGATGTAAATTTCCCTCTTTTTGGGTTGTAACATTTTGCATTTCTACCAGTCATATGTAACAACAGAATAGTGTTGTTTTTTTTTTTTACAAAACTGACAGATAAGAATTGGAAACTTGTAGTTTTGGATTAATCAAGTGTTCTTTATAATTAATTGTTTCTCATCTATTAACTTTTCAATTATATATCTTCTGTACTTCATGTATTTCTTTAGTGGTAGCTGTAGAGATTATAATGCACATCATTGGTTTACGATAGCCTGCCTTAATTTAATACTTTATCATATTCCAGAAAGTGCAAGAACCTTAAAACAGTAACTCTTTCTACCTTCTGCCATCCTTTATATTGTTGGTGGGGTTTTTTTTTTTTCTTTTTTGCAGTAGGTTTTCACTCTGTTGCCCAGGCTAGAGAGTGCAGTGGTATCATCATCGTAGCTCACTACAGCCTCAAACTCCTGCACTCAAGCAATCCCCCTGCCTCAGCCTCCCGAGTAGCTGGGACTACAGGCGCACACCAGCTAATTTTTTCTGTTTTTTGTAGAGACGGGGTCTCACTATGTTGTTCAGACTGGTCTCAAACTCCTGGGCTCAAGAGATCCTCCTGCCTCGGCCTCCCTAAGATTGTAGGTGTGAGCCACTGTGCCTGGCCTATACTGTTGTTTTAATTTGTTTTGCTTAAACTTGTGTTATGTCAGTAAGATGTTATTCTTGTTTTAGAACTTCTGTTTGCCCACCTATCTACCCTTTCACTACTCTTAATTTCTTCTTGTAGTTTGTTTCTTCTGTGAAGGATTGTTTCCCTCCAGCCTGAAGAACTTTTTTTGCATACAGTACAGGACTAACCGTAATGATGTCTCTCTGCTCTGAGAAATCCTTGATTTGCCTTTTTTTTTTTTTTCAATTTCGAAAAATTTACAGGGTACAAGTATTTTTTGTTACATGGATGAATTGTTTCATGCTGGTTAGGGCTTTCAGCGTACCCTTCACCAGAATAGTGTACCTTGTACCTGATAGGTAGATTTTTATCCTTCTCCCCTTCTTAGTTTTCAGTGACCATTACACCACTTTATGGCCATATATGTTCCTCATTTAGCTCCCATTTACAGGTGAGAACATGTGGTTATTTGTTTTTTCCTTACTGAGATAGTTCATTTAGCGGGTAGTGGGCTCTGGTTTGTTCTATCTAAGCTGCTGCAAAAGACATTGTTTTGTTTGTTTTTATGGCCGAGTAGTACACCATGGTACATACGCACCACATTTTCTTTATCCACTCATTGGTTGTTGGGCACTTTGGTTGGTTCCATATCTTTGCAGTGTGAATTGTGCTGCCATAAACAGTTGGGTGCAGGTGTATTTTTTTATATAATGACTTCTTTTCCTTTAGGTATATACCCAGTAGTGGGATTGCTGGATTGAATGGTAGGTCTAATTTTAGTTGAGGACTTTCCATAATGCTTTCTGGAGGGGTTGTGCTAGTTTACATTCCCATGAAAAGTGTATAAGCATTCCCTTTTCACCGCATCCAAGCCGACATCTTGCCTTTATTTTTGAAGGATATTTTCCCCAGGTATAAAATTCTTAGCACTTTATGATGTCTTCTGGCTTCTATAGGTTCTCTTTAAAAGTTTTACTACTGCCCTTTCAAGGCAATGTCTTTTTTACTCTGGCTTTTAAAAAAACATGCTTTATTAATAAACATTTTTAAAAATAATTTGTATTGGGCTGAGATGATGTTTTCCTTGACACTTAATTGCTTGGACCTCACTGGACTTTGAATATGTGAATTGATATCTTTCCTGAGTTTTGGGAAATTTTTGGCCATTATTTTGTAAAGTATTGTTCTTATTATCTTTTCAAATATTCTCTGTTTGGGGAGTATCAAGATTGTACATGTTCAAAATTTGGTCTGCATCCAGCATGTCTTTCTGGCTCTATTTTATTTTTGGTTTTATTTTCAGAATTCTTCTCTCTTTCTGTAGTTTGAAACTTCCTATTGACCAGTTTTTGAATTTACTAGTTCTTTTTGCTGCTGTCTTCTTCAATCTTTTATTAAAACCATCAACAAGTTCTTAATTTCAGATATGTTTTTCAGTTCTGGCTAGTTCTTTAATTCTTATTTTTTGTAGATGCCAGTTCTTTGTTGAAATTCTATATATTCTTAATAATTTTGTCCATCTTTGCTTATATTTTTAATACACTAATCATAAGATACTCGTCTTTTAATTCTAGAAGTGTTGGTCTGCTTTTAATGTCTTTTTCCCCCTCTTCATCCTCAGTCCCATATTCCTGCCTTTTCATAATATCTAGTAATTATTTAATTATATGGTGGACATTTTGTGTAAAAGAACTGAGTGGTTCAAATGATATTTTCTGCTAGTGATGGTTTCCTCTTTTTCTTAATTAAACATAAAGGAAAGGTTCCAGAGCTGATCACTTTAACTCCAGTGAGGACTTCAGCTTGTTTGACCAGAGTTGCAATTTCGGTATGACCAATTTACCTCTGGCGGAACCCTGTTTCTTTGTTGTGGCCCTCCCATGATTTTGACTGAGTCCTTTGCAAATCTGTGTTTCCTCAGACTTAAATAATGAAACAACTTCAAAATATGACAGATGTCTTAGGAGGTCGGTTGCTGGCTATATGTGTTTGAGGCAAGCCTCCTCTCTCTAGTGGGACTTTGCTTTCTAAGCACTATGAGACTGCAGGAGATTTTATTCTGTCTTAGCAAAACTTCTTAGCCTCTAGCTTTTTTCACAGTCCCAGAAGTCAGCAAATGTCTGATGGGGCTATTTCAGTCCAACACATTAGACTGTGATTCCCTATCATGCTGTGGGTTTCTCTTTCCCCTTCATATCAGGAGCCAGTAAATGACTGCCCAAGGGCCAAATCCAGCATCCTGCTTGTTTTGTCTGATTGATTGAGACAGGATCTCGCTTGGTTTCCTGGGCTTGAGTGCAGTGGTGTCACCATAGCTCACTGCAACCTTAAACTCCTGGGTTCAAGTGATCCTCCTGCTTTAGCCTCTCTAGTAGCTTGGACTACAGGTGTGCACCACCATGCCCTGCTAACTTTTTAATTTTTTGTAGCGCCGGGGTCTCACTGTGTTTCCCAGACTGGTCTAGAATTCCTAGGCTCAAGTGATCCTCCTGCCTTAGTCTTTGATATATGAACCGATAGTGCAAAAGCAGTGATGGGTAAAATAGCTGGTACCTTGGCAAAAATCAAAGCAGTGGCACCAAACTCTACTAGTAGTAATTGTATTCAATGCCATATACTCCCAGTAAAAATAATTCCATCTTTGCTTAAAGATGCCTGTAATGAAACAAAGTTAATTTAATTAGGTCTTTACTACTAAGTACATGTCTTTTTAATAATCTTTGTAGCAAGGTGGGGTGGCTCATGCCTGTAATCCTAGCAGTTTGGGAGGCTTAGGAGGGAGGATTGCTTAGGCCAGGAGTTCAAGACCAACCTGGCAACATAGTGAGACTCTGTCTCCACAAAAAATTTTGAAAATTAACTGGGTGTAGTGGTGTATGTGTGTGTGTGTGTGTGTGTGTGTGTGTGTGTACAGATAGTCCTAGCTACTCGGGAGGCTGAGGTAGGAGGATCGCTAAGCCCATGAGTTTGAGGATGTGGTGACCTATGCTCGAGCCACTGTGCTACTGCCTGGGTGAGAAAATGAGACCCTGTCTCTTAAAAAAAAATAAATAAAAAATAAAAATCATTGCGAAAAAAGGCCCATTTTTTTTTTTTTTTAATATGCAGTTGACCTTTGAACATCATGGTCCGTGTGTATGTGGGTTTTTTTCAATAAATACAGTTGGCCCTCCTTATCTGTGGGTTCCATATCCACGATCAAATGTGGATCAATGTTTATAAAATTTCTATCCAGTGATATAAGTGTCAGTTTTTCCTGTTTTACGTAGTTATGTTATTAGGACATACTTGATAACTGTTTTATCCCTTTAAAGTGAAGTTAGAAGCAAGTGAGGATTCTTTTGCTTTCACTGGTTACTTTTCATGAATTTTTTTTCCCTTCCACATTATTTCAGCACAAAAATGGTAAATCTGTATTACTGATATTATTTAGTTTAAACTTTTTAAAGTGGTGTATCTCTAAACTTGACTTTTTTGCAGTATATTTTTGGAGGATTTTGGAGGAACTTTTAATTATGATGCAGGTTAGGTAAGCAGCTATAATTATGGAATGCATTAGCCACAATCTTAAATATTAGAGAAATCTTCCATGGGTTACCATGTGCCCTGTTGAGAGTTTTCTGTCTCCAGGAATATCACTGAAGCTTAACTGAAATAAAAAAACTTTGGGTTTTCTGTATATTCCACATTCATTGACAGTTTCCAAACATATATCCCATCTCTGTGCATTTCAATACTTAGTGATATGAGAATGGAAAAATCCAATACACAAAGAGTTCCTAACTTGACAATGTGTAAGAAGAAAAAGGGATTGGAAGTAACGTCAAGTATAAGTTTGATAAGCATTAATTGAGTTAATCATGGTTTCCAATAGGAAGGTGTTCATGAAAAATGAAACACATTTGTAGACTTTATTTTTGAGTGTCTTATTCTGCTTAATAATAACTTATTTTTCTGTAGTTGCTGAGTCTTAGTGTGTATTTCAGTTGTTCGGGTAACAGTCCTAGTGTATTTCAGTTGTTTCAGTAATGGAATTGAGTCTTAAAAGTAGAAATGCTCCAATAGCTAGCATTTGCACATGAAATGAGAGCAGATGTAACGGCCTAATAGTTTTGCTGTTGTTATGGAATGCTTAATTATTTCAACCTATTTTGTTAGGCGCATTGTTCCGTTTGCTTTTATTTCTTGGCCTTTTTGCTGTTAACAGAATTCCATTTACTCTGGTGCAGGTATTTAGAGGTATATAACATTTTCTTTGAAGTCTGGGCCTCATAGTTTAACAAATTTTTGTTATTACAGAAAGCTTTTGCTCACTTTGTGTATTTCCTTAAAAACATATGTTAAAGCTGTCAGTTCATGTTGTGGATATTATTTTTTGGTTTTGCTTTTAAAAACCAATTTCTCTCAAGTAAAAAGACAAAACAGAAGTCATTGTGAGATCAAGTTAATGGAGAGCAGATCCAACTAATTTAATTCTGCCCTGAATATGTCAATGGCATGTCTTGACCCTAGTATAGACCTAGCCTTTAACTGGGATCCAAGAAAGATCATCAGCCAGTTACCATTTAGAGTCACTCCTTATACCTAGTAATAATTTTCTTAAATGTTTAAAAATAATGATTTCTTTTCTCTCTGAAGGTTCTAAAGCCCAGCAGCTACTGCAAGGACTACAAGCCAGTGATGAAAGCCAGCAGCTTCAGGCAGTTATTGAAATGTGTCAGTTATTGGTCATGGGAAATGAGGAGACACTGGGAGGGTTTCCTGTCAAGAGTGTTGTTCCAGCTTTGGTAAGCATAGAGTTGTCCTGTTATTGCTGCTGATTTTTTACCGAATGCATGGTTATTGTAATTGTGAATTTTAAAACATGATAGAACTAACAGGAGGTTATGGCTTGGTGCTTTTATTTCATACTTACAAATGTTGTGAAGTGACTGCTAACGATAGTAAATTTTCTAAGCTGTTTTTTTGATGCATGATCATCTGATTTTTGACACTCAAATGACTGGTTTTAAGTTGTTTGCCTCAGCAGTAATACCTTGACTCTTACCATGTAAAGCGTGCATGTTTCCCTTTCAAGTTGCTAATCATGGGGCAATAGTAAGAAGCAGCTTGCTTTGGGTTGTCTTTGTGGGCCGGAAAGGTTTTATGTTTGGTAATTGTGTGCGTGGGAAAACCACTCAAGCCAGTATATCATGTGGTTCCTTCTAGTTTAAAAGGTTTTATGTTAAGCAAGAAAAAAAAAGAAAAGCCATTTAAATGGCTTTTCAACACAGTTGTGAGTTGATATTTTGATAGTAGAGATTTGTAAACAGCTTAATTTAATGCTAAGCTTTTTAATGTGGCAACAGGAAGAAAAATTGCCATTACCATACGTATATAGGTACCTTAGAATAAACTGGCTTTTATGTAGTGGCTTGGTAATTTTCTTAGTGCAAAAGTAAAGAAATTGACTATAAGATTGAAATTTAAGTCCAAATCAAATACTGGCAAAAGATTAACATAAACATCACTATTACATTTATAGCATATTTTCTCCCGGAAATTATTAAATTCTGTGTAAGTCTTTTTCAATATCCACTAAAGGTGTCAAAAAATGAAGTTAAGGTTGGTATACCAGGTTGTCTCATTTGATCACATTATCGAGTTACAGAGAGAGCTGAGCAAAGAAAGGCCTGTGGAATGCAAGGTGACAAAATCTTCATTCTGCCTTTTCCTACTTGTTGGATGGTTCAGCTCTGGCAGGGTTTGATAAAAGATAGATCCAGTTCTTCACCTTTTGTCAGTTAGACCTCCAGATAATAAAACCTGGTTCTCAAATCTTATTGGTTCCATTCTGGTAAAAGATTTGTATGTCACTTTCTGAATGTTTTATGACAACAGTATTGGCCTTTATACTTTCAGATTTTGCTAATGTTAATATCAATTCACAGATTGCTGATTTGTTTGTTCAATAGCTGGCTTCTGTCACCTCAGTTAAACTTTTTTTTGTTGTTCATTAAAAAATAAATAACAAAGAACTGGGCTTATCTTATTCTATTTACAGTTAAAATTTAGTTTTCGTTAGTTAAATAAAGAAGCCATTAAGTCTAGGCAGAAATGGTGACACATAATCTAGCTTGCTTAACCTGTTGGTTAATTGATTAGATTTAAGTACATAATTGACTTGCATTAAGTGTTGGCTCTTGCCAGCTATGGCTGTTGTAAATGAGTTGTCCAGATTTATCTTTTATCACAAAATATTGTTAATATATATTCATCACAATACACTTGTGTGATCATAAATAGTCATATTTGATTAAAGTGAATCTATTTACAACAATCCTTACCAAATGTGGTTTTCCGAGGTTTGTTCTATCTTAAGAATTGGGGCTCTTTTAAGGTGACACTGCTTTCAAATTCAACTAAGTGTTTTAAGTGGCTGATTATATGTGATTTGAGGCAGAGTTTTGTTTGATCTTTAGATGGAGTGTTTATGTTTGTGGGTTTTTTTTTTTTTAACAAAAAATAGTTCTCAAGACTTCCAGTATATGGATATACTTTCCCGAGCATATTTCAGAACTGAGAAGACACTCAAATGAGTATTGTATTAGAATATCTGATGGCTTTTATCATAGTTATACATTTAATTGAAGGGTACTTTACAGTTTAAATTCAGTGCATTTAAAAATTTCCATTGAACTCGAAGACAGTGAATGACTGTCTTCCCCTCCAAGAAGGAAATTTCTTTGAGTCAGCTGCTTCGGGAGGATGGAGTATAAAAACGTGGCAGTTTTGCATTATCTCGTTAGAGAAACTGGTTGGAATCTGTTTAAGGTTTTTTCCACAGGAAAAACTAAAATAAAATCACCAATTTAGACATGCAAATGTGGGGTAATTGTATTAATTTGGCTTTTAATTAGTGCATAATTAGTTTCTGATGTGATCAAGCTTGTGTTTAAAATCCTTTTACTGTATAGTTTACAGTTGAATTCAGTGGTGCTTATCTTTTTTAGGGAAGCTTGTTCACCACAGTTGAAGCCATGGTCCTGAATCTTTGATAACAATTGTTATCAAATGCCAGTGCATTACTGGTCCTGTTCATTTATGTATCCGGTATTTTTTTTTTTTTTTTTTTTTTTTTTTTTTTTTTTTTTTTGAGACAGACTCACTCTGTTGCCGGGCTAGAGTGCTGTGGCGTCAGCCTAGCTCACAGCTACCTCAGACTCCTGGGTTCAAGCAATCCTGCTGCCTCAGCCTTCTGAGTAACTGGGACTACAGGCATGTGCCACCATGCCCGGCTAATTTTTTCTATATATTTTTAGGTGTCCAGCTAATTTCTTTCTATTTTTAGTAGAGATGGGGTCTTGCTGTTGCTCAGGCTGGTCTCGAACTCCTGACCTCGAGTGATCCTCCCGCCTAGGCCTCCCAGAGTGCTAGGATTACAGGCGTGAGCCACCAAGCCCAGCTGGTATCCAGTATTTTTTGACACTAATAAGTCCTCAGTGATATGTTAATGGACTCCTGCAGAGGGTTTTAAATCTACCAAGGGGGTTGGTTGGAAGTCACAAGAAGGCTTTGGTTTTGACTTGGATTATGAGGTGATGGCTATCTAGTGGCCTGTGAGGCATACCATCCTAAGTCTAATCATTTCTTGTGTATGCATGCTAGGTTTTATCTTTTGTTATAAAAGTCTTGAATAATACTTTCCTTTTCATTTGAAGTGGAAAAAGAAGAAATACTAGGATTTTTGTCTAAGAATATAGCTTCTCTAATATACTGTGTTATCTTTTTAACAGATAACTTTACTGCAGATGGAGCATAATTTTGATATTGTAAGTATAGACTATTTTTTATAACACTCTACATTTACATTTTGAGTTTTTATTGAGTAAAATCCATTCTTTTCCAGATGAACCATGCTTGTCGAGCCTTAACATACATGATGGAAGCACTTCCTCGATCATCTGCTGTTGTAGTAGATGCTATTCCTGTGTTTTTAGAAAAGGTAATCCTACTTTTGCCCAACTTACTTTCCCCAACTTGTTCAAAAGTAGGCATGGGGAGTCAAGTTTAGAACTCCTGAATTTCAGCTTCATTATCTAACTAAAGTATATTTTTTAGCCAAAATTTCAGGAAAATATTTCATGTTCAGCAGACCAGTAGTTTGAACTTGAAGCTAATAAATCATTTATAGAATCAGCCCAGCTTTATACTTAATGTCTTTCAGACAAGACCTTAATGCACTTGATTAAAAGTAATCTTATTTCTAGAAAACATCACAGTGAGGTTGGATAGCTATTTATATGCTCATTGTATAGCTGAGAAGGCTAGGACAGAGTGCCCTGCTCAAGGTCATAAAGTTGAGTCACTGGAGAAAGGAAACTTTTTCATATGGTCTGTAGTAGATTGTGTTTTTGGTCTGTCTTATGGACCCTTTTACTTTTTAAATGTGCAATAAAATTTGCTTTATCTGATAAACTTGGAATATGGCATAAAATTTAAAACCTGATTTTTAAAATTTGTTATGTAAAACAACACATTTATTTTAAATACGAAGATTTAAAGTTATGTAATTGGGTTTGTTTTTTTTTTTCTATGTAAAACATATTTTTCAGCATCTTAAAACAGAATAAAGTAGTTTGATGGAAACTTTATTGGCTTTACCTTATAGCTTAACCTCCTAAGTGACTCATTTCCTATGATGGGTTTCATGTTAGAGGCAGTATAGATTGATGGAAATTAGACATATAAAATATCTTCTGCATGTTTATTTATTTAGAAGATAGGTTAGTAGAAAATAACTTAAATGAGAACCTTAACTTACCTGTTTATGTGTTTTCAGCTGCAAGTTATTCAGTGTATTGATGTGGCAGAACAGGCCTTGACTGCCTTGGAGATGTTGTCACGGAGACACAGCAAAGCCATTCTACAGGCGGTAAGTGTTGTTACCAAAGGGCATATGTTTCTTGTTTCATTTAATGTTGGATTTTAAATCCACCTTTGTTACTAGCTCCTTAATTGCAGTCTCTGAAAGATACACATGTCCTTTGCAAGGTGATTTGCTAGACATTTTTGGAGTTAATTTTTTTTTATTACTGAGAAAGGATTTTTCTTCACCTTAACAGTTTTCTGTATTTTAGGGTGGTTTGGCAGACTGCTTGCTGTACTTAGAATTCTTCAGCATAAATGCCCAAAGAAATGCACTAGCAATTGCAGCCAATTGCTGCCAGAGTATCACACCAGATGAATTTCATTTTGTGGCAGATTCCCTCCCATTGCTTACCCAAAGGCTAACCCATCAGGTAAAATATGAACCTATTTTATGTGTCATAAAACATTTTTATTACTCTTTAAAAAATGATAATTTCAATTAGTGTTTTAAATCTTCCAGATGAATATATGTAATTGAAAGTGTTCCGATTCATGTTTTTTCCCGTGTTACAGAGTCATGGGCCACATAGGTTATGTTATAAAATTTTGGTGGGTTTACCCAAATAAACAGTAATTCATATGTTTGGTATTTTCAGCTATTTAGACTTTAAGGGATGACTGTTATCTATGTGATGTGATCAGAATTTCCTTTTGGAAAGATTACCCTTTCTTGAAGGGCATTAGAGTCAGCAGATGGGAACCAGGACGGTAAGGGTTAAGATCAGACGAAAGACTAGACTGTGTCCCAAATAGACATGAAAAGTGTAATCAGGAGTTGTCTGGGGTTGGAGAAGGGCAAGAGCAATTATCTAGAAGGTGGAATCAATCAGTGGACCTGGCAATGCAGGATAAAAATCAGGGGTTACGGGGCTGGGCCAGAGGACAGATCGTGAGTTAAGCTTCAAGGTTACAGAGAAATTAGTGTAAATTAATATTGTAAAGTGTTGTTGCCAAAGAGATTTTTAAAAATGTGGCTTTAAAATTGCCATTACAAAGTGTGTTTAAAACTTTGGGGAAATTTAGTACGTGAAATATTTTTAAGTAAATAGGGGATTTATGTAAGATAAAATAGTAATGATTATTCGGTCACCCTGGAGGAATTTGGTTCTAAAATGAGCAAGACAAAGTAGTGCCATTCATTTTTTTAAATTTACTTTTAAAAATATAGTGGACTGAGATAATCTTTCTGTAGGCTCAAAATAAATATGTTCTCTAGTTCATTGTGATAATCAGTAACATATGATGTTCTTTTTAAAGAAATAAGGCATGAGAATCAGAAGTTAAATAGTTGGCCACTATTTGTAGCACTGTTTCTAGATTTATGTTGTGGAAACAAAGGTGCAGGCTTTTATAATACTTAAATAAGCAAATCTAGTTTTTACATATGATTTCCACTTAAAAATTAGGAAAAAAACAAGGTCTATCAAAACACTTGTCTAGCCAGTAAAATATTCTTTGCCTTACTGTGAAGATTACTTCAAATGTTTTCTCAGTGAGGCCACTCTATTGTTTTTATAGTGAATTTCTCTAGGTTATTTTTATAGTGAAGACACAAATCTGTGCCCTACTTGTAATATTATATCAATAAACTTCTGGTTCACATACCTATACTTTGCTGTTTCTAACTTTTTAATATATACATGTTTAAACATTTTAACACTTTTAAAGGAAAGTAGGATATTTATCTTTTCTTTAGTATAACATTTGTTTAGGCATTGAGATTATATAAGCACAATAGTTGTTCTTCCTTTTCTGTATATTTGCATTTATCCATTGGGGCCTTCATGAAGGAGAGAGGTTGTTCAATTGGTATGATTCTCTTTGCTGTGTAATTGTGGTATTACTGACTGTATTTGCTTAGGCCCATTTGCATTTTCAAAGCTCACATTTACTAGTTGAATTTGCCTTAAATTTGGGATTAGGAAGAAGATAGAGTAATGATGTATGACAGTGAAAAAATATTTTCTACTAATAAACTTTATTTTTCTTTATAAAAAATAGGACAAAAAGTCAGTAGAAAGCACTTGCCTTTGTTTTGCACGTCTAGTGGACAACTTCCAACATGAGGAGGTAACCATTTACTCTTTGGTTGTGTTTTTATGAAGTTGTTGAATTACTGAATCATGATGTAACAATTTCTTTTTTCTTGTGTTTGTATAGAATTTACTCCAGCAGGTTGCTTCCAAAGATCTGCTTACAAACGTTCAACAGCTGTTGGTAGTGACTCCACCAATTTTAAGTTCTGGGATGTTTATTATGGTGGTTCGAATGTTTTCTCTGATGTGTTCCAACTGTCCAACTTTAGCTGTTCAACTCATGAAGCAAAGTAAGTGCTATTTTATTATTCTACTTTATGCAGGAAAAATAGCTTGTTGGTTCTTCATTAATAAGTAAAGTTATCATAAGCCAAACAGGTAGAACAGATCACAGATGTCATAGGCACTGGATAATAAAGAAGAAAAATGTCAATATGTAATAAACTTGTATTGGGACAATATGTTTCTAATGTATGGTTTTTAATTTATATGTTAAAAGTTTACTCTTGGTGGTTCTAGGGCTAATGACCCAAGATCATTGATTTTTATACAATGTTAATTACATAATGATCCTTCATTAGGAGAATTCTGGGTTTTATGTTATCAATAACCACTTGTCTTTAGTGTGTAGCTAGTCTTTTCTGCCTGTGTTAAATTTTTGTAGCAGTTTATCTGATTTCGGAATGCTTTCTTCCCTTAAAAAGTTGGAACTTATTTACGCTGATGATTGTCTCTGATGTTTGCTAATTTGGTATTTCTAAACCTTTTTCAACCTTACCCAATGTGCAGAAAATATAATTTTATTGCACTGCTTTTGCACTTTGATCAGTCCTCTCTTAAACCTTAGACTTCACAAGTTAATGTCAGATAATGGTGGGGCTTCAGAAAACATCTATGTTATGATTATTTCCGGTAGATCGCTTTTGCATGGAACATCTGTAATTATGGGTCATTTCATACCCATAATTCTAACCTCTGAGGATGTTACCTTGGGGGAGTCAGTGATGATATTCACTGATAAAGGAGCATTTGGTCCAATGTCTCAGAAAGTATATTTAGCAGTATAATATTTTTATGTTTGAGAAACTCAGTTGTATTTTTAGTTTCTTTAATGCTTAGTTTCTTGTGAATTAATGCATCGGTACAGAACTTTGTTGAAAACCAGAATTGTTGAGGTGATCAGTTGGAAAGATTCCTCTAAAAGCATTGAGTCTCTCCCAAATTTGGTATTCAGAGAAGAGTTTTGAGTATGTCATGAAGACCATGCTCTCTGCCTAAATAGATAAGATTGGGAAGGGTTCAACTCCTTGATTAGTAATAATATACTTTACTTAATTAAAATCCCTAGGAGCTCTTTGACCTTTGCTTAGCTTAACATTTCCCGAAGTGGGAGTACAGATGATCTCTTGTTACTATACATCTTGTTACATATAGTACATCCCTAAACACCAATTTTGGGGAATTACTGCCGTACTTTTGTTTGTTTCAGCATTTTGAGTTTATTTTCTTTTAATGTGATGAATGCTTTCACCTCTTTTGTATCCTCCAGGAAGTTTGCTACATATTTATCTTAAGGAGGCCACTGTAGTTTTTCTACAATAATATCTCAAAGGAAACATGGACCTCTTCCTAGTCTCCATTTCATTGTCAGTCTCTGATTCCTTTTTAAAAAATTATCCTTATAATGCGCTATTCCATGTATTCCCATTTCTTGATAAAGTTGGCAAAACTAATTTTTAAAAAATTTTAATCACTATTTGTGAAATTTCTATGAGGCAAGGATTTAACTGTCTACATCTCTCTGTGCAAATCAGTGGTGAATAGTATGCCTGGTAGCATAACTTACTGATTATTGGCAAAACATAATATTTATGTACGATTTATTTTACAGATGTATAATATTTATAGGAACAGACGCATAATACCACAACCAACAAAGACCCCAGCTCTGTGTTTTGGTTTCAGCTATTAGAGTGACTAAACTAGAGAGACCAGGAGCTCCTTCCACTCACAGTTCCTTTACATTCCAGTAATTATTATGCAGAATTCTCCAGAAACTGATGTCTTGGCATGGAAACTTACAGTAGAGAATGCTTTAATGATCTTTGTATCATGTTGGCTTGCTGTCAATGTCACATAGGTAATGGTTTTCCTGATCAAAATATGGTCAGATCCAGATGCTTTTAAATTGCTACATTTTATCATGTTTTCTACACATTTTCAGTATATTTGAATCGAAGATAAATTCGAATTGAGGTATATTGAAAGCACTTTTGTATAAATTAAATACTTAAGGAAAATAATAAGATTCCTAAAGTTTCTGGAGATGAGAAGGAATTATGATTAGTTGAATGAAGTCCCCAGAAAGATATCGTTAAATTCTACATAAATTTCTTTTTAGATTTTTATTGCAGCTCATTTGGGTTTTTTACTTTAATTTCTGTATTGTGTTGCTTTATAAAAAGTTAATTCTGATTATTTTTCCCCCAGAGAATGTTTGCCTCTTACATAAGGTACTCTATAACTAGTTTAATAGGCTTTTGTTTTTTGTTATTGGTTTTACAGACATTGCAGAAACGCTTCACTTCCTCCTGTGTGGTGCCTCCAATGGAAGCTGTCAGGAACAGATTGATCTTGTTCCACGAAGTCCTCAAGAACTGTATGAACTGACATCTCTGATTTGGTAAAGATTGGGCTTATAATAACTTGTGGTTCGTGTGAGGGCATTTTTCTTTAGAAACCTAACATTACTAACAAACAGTTCACAAAGCTATTTATTAAAATAATTGTACTTCTTGTTTTCAGTGAACTTATGCCATGTCTACCAAAAGAAGGCATTTTTGCAGTTGATACCATGTTGAAGAAGGGAAATGCGCAGAACACAGATGGTGCAATATGGCAGTGGCGTGATGACCGAGGCCTCTGGCATCCCTATAACAGGATTGACAGCCGGATCATTGAGGTAGTAGTTTCATCGTACCGTTTAAATATGTCTATTTTGGTGGGAGAGTGGGTGCAGGGATGGAATGGGAAGTGGATATGTGTACTTGTAGTATGCTCAATTTTGAATTAACTCAAGATTCTCTCATTTTGTCTCCTGAGAACAAGGTCCTCATTTCTGTTCAGGTCAGAAAACATGATGTTCTAGTCCTGCTTCTGCTGCTAAGTACCTGGTTGACTTGGAGCAAGTAATTTAAGTTCTTTGTTCCATAGTTTCCTCATTTCTGAAAGGAAACATTGGAGGAGTTAAACTATATGTTTCCAAAACATATCTGTCTCCTATCCAAAAGAAATCTCCTACAAGCAAAGATTTAGATGGAAATAGCTTCTTAATACTTTTTAAGAGTAAAAACATTGAAACAAATATCTCACTCTATGTGAATGAAAAAGTAAATTGTGATTATATGTATTGGCTTGAATATAATCCAAATAATGGGATAAATTTTAATGACATAAAAGGGGATATGATTATTGAAAAACACAACATACAAAATTATGTGAATCTTATGGGAACTCAGTAAAATAAGTGAAAGGTGAGTAATATAAAGGAGAGGAATACACCGAAATATGAACAGTGATTTTCTGTGATAGTTTTATGTGTGATTTTATTTTTTATTTCCATACTTATTTCCGTACTTAGGTTTGCATTGAAATATTTTTAAAAAATTAAATCAGCATATTTACCCTAGCTTATGAAGTGTTGGTTACTGCATTGAGAATATTGTCCAACATTTACTAGTATTTTCAATATATAAGATACTTCTAAGTGTTAATGTATTTTCTAATTTCAACATTTAGTATTAGGATTTCTTTAGAGCAGCACACTTTTCGAATAGACATTCTTCTTTAAAGATGTCTTCCACCAGTTTCTAAAAATGAATTTTTGAAAAAATTTTATACCGTTGGCTTAATGTTGTAAAATCGAGAGTTCTTAAGATGAAATCTAAATTCAGAGCCAGCTTTTATGAGGAAGTTGACTTTGACTGGTCTTTTGTATATTGTTAGCCTTAGCATATAAGCAAGCAGGCCAAGCCTACTAATGATCCTGGTTTTGAACTCTTAGCCGCCGCCTTTTTAACATTTTCCTGATCGTTGCATCTTCACCATTAGCTTGCTCTCTAGTATGTGCTGAGGGTCCTGTCCTCCATTCAGCCTAGGAGTTCCATGAATTGGAGTCTGTAATAAGAGTAAATATTCTGCCGCTTCTATAGGCTGTCTAAAATCAAGCAAACTGTGTTACTCAAACTCTCTCAATTTAGATTTAATTTCTGTATATTTTATGCAACCCTAGCAGTGAATCTCGTTAGTTCATTTGCGTCTCTTTCAATCTTAAAGTTGTCTTTGTTTATTAAGGACAATTTTACAGGATTATTTTGCTTAAAAGAGGATCTTGATGGGTTGCTAAAAACCCATCATGTAAATGTTTTTAGTGTAAGAATCCTAAGATATGTGGATAACAAATTTTTTCCAATCAGCAATGTCTTAGAAGTTTTCGTAGTACAAATGGTATCGTCTTCTTCATGTCAATGATGCTTGTATGACTAGGTCTTTGATGAGGATTTTACTTGGATATTTATGTCTGTGGGTGTCTGGTAGGGCCTGAGGTGTATATCTTTGTTTAAGTAAAATTGATTTATTAAATGAATGAGTTTTGTCGTATCTACACTATTAAATTATACATATTCTGTTACTTTGCCGTCTAAGGCCTGACGAAATAAGTATGTAAGATAGCATTTATGGAAGGTCCCCGCTGTGTCTTAAGGTAATAAATTTCTCCATGTTTATATTCAAGGTTTCTCTCTCTTTGCTCTCAGGCAGCCCATCAGGTCGGTGAGGATGAGATAAGCTTGTCCACTCTGGGACGAGTTTATACTATTGATTTTAATTCTATGCAGCAAATCAATGAGGACACGGGAACAGCACGTGCCATTCAGAGAAAACCTAACCCCTTAGCCAATACTAACACTAGTAAGTACCTTCTGAGTTGAAATAGTACTGTATTGTCATGTGAGTAATATTTTCTATTTGCATAATAGTTGATTCATAGATTATCCTTTTAAACTTAAGACAGTTGTATAGTAATTAGTTTTTTTGGTGGTTGCATTTTTTTTTTTTTTATAAGTCCTGTTCCTTCATTGACAAATGAGCCAGTGTTACTTACCAGCTATCTTTCCCAAGATTTTTCTACTAATGTGATGTCCTGGGATGTAGCTTAATAAGACTGGCTCATGCAGATCCATCCACTCATTAGTACTTTCCAAACTTTCATTTTATACCTTCCTGCCAAAATTCTCTTTAACTAATGAAGAACAGACGATAGTGATTTTTTTTTCCCTGACATTTATCTTTCCCTCAGAGATTTAGTCCATTGCTTTTGCATCTCTTGTTGAGAGCACAGAGATCAGCATACATTATCTGAAAAGGGCCAGAAGGTACATATTTTAGGTTTTGTACGTCATATGAGTCTGTACTCACCACTGCCATTGTAGCTCTAAAGCAGCCATATACAACATGTAAAGACATTTACATGGTTGTGTTCTGATAAAATGTTATTTACAAAAACAAGTGGTGGGCTGAACTGGGCTTGTGGACCATACTTTGCCAACCGCTGGTCGCTTATTATGATCATTTATTATCACCTGCCTTTTCCCTACAACTGATTGCCATTAAGCAAAGTGCCAGAATCACCTTGTTTATCCATTTCACATGACTTCTAGCTAAATACTATCCATTTCTTGAACACTGCTTAGTTGGTTAGTATTGAAATTTCCCCAATATTTCATTGAATATATATTAATAAAATAAAGTACAGTGTGGCGATGTCTCATTAGCTGACCAGAATGGTCAGTGGTTTTCTAGTTGGCTGAATTTTATCTCAATTGGTGCCTTTAGCATTTTTGTAAACCCTAGTTGATCATATTAGATAAGTTACTTTGTTTTATAACAAAAAAATTTTTAGTGGCATTTTCAGTAATTGCATTGACATGAGTGCTTTGTTTTTTTATTGTGTTTCTAAAGTCTGTCACTTCAGGATTGTCCTTTTTTTTTAAATATGTATAACAGGTGGATATTCAGAGTTAAAGAAGGATGATGCTCGAGCACAGCTTATGAAAGAGGATCCGGAACTGGCTAAGTCTTTTATTAAGACATTATTTGGTGTTCTTTATGAAGTGTATAGTTCCTCAGCAGGACCTGCGGTCAGACATAAGTGCCTTAGAGCAATTCTTAGGATAATTTATTTTGCGGATGCCGAACTTCTGAAGGATGTTCTGAAAAATCATGCTGTTTCAAGGTGTGTTCATGAAAATAGTAAAAACATTTTAGAAATTCAAGTCTGCGAGTAATTTCAGAAATCTCTAAAGTGATAATACAAAAAAATATGCATACAAGTTTGGAGTATCTTGAGCCCTTTTTTGGTCTTATTTATATTCACACACAGCTTGTATAAAATATAAAAGTTGAGCCTTTATGAAAAATTTTTGTTTTAATGGAATGATTTCACAACGAAAATATTTTTCTCTGAAATTTATAGTAGTATGGCCAAAAATAATTATCAAATTCAAGCAAAGTTTTATATACAAATGCTTTCTTTTTTTAGTCACATTGCTTCCATGCTATCAAGCCAAGACCTGAAGATAGTAGTTGGAGCACTTCAGATGGCAGAAATCTTAATGCAGAAGTTACCTGATATTTTTAGTGTTTACTTCAGAAGAGAAGGTAATGTCATTCATGATAGTAAATTAATGGTCCTTTAGATAACACTTCGATAGAAATATAGTTTAAATCTAAGAACAGAAACTTTTAGCTTTTCTTAATATGACATTTACGTGCTTTATAGCTCAGGCGTACAAAGAGTGTGTCTTTTATGTGAATCTCACACAACCTATTAATAATACAGGTTGTGTGAGATTCACTATCAGTTGATGAATACTTAATAAGTTTCAGTGATTTAAGTGTTTGCAGGCCAGAAGCAATCATGGACTTTATATATATATATATATGTGTGTGTGTGTGTGTGTGTGTGTGTGTGTGTGTATAAGTATATATGTATGTAATATAAAGATTCCTTCAGTAAAAGTCAGAAATTGCTTTCTTTCCCAGTGAATCCTATCAGTAGATCAGAGCACTTCTAATGTTAGAGGAATTATTTTATCCTTTATTGAGCACATAATTAACTATTTCAAGGCTTAGAACAATTTTCCAGAATGCAATTCATATGTCTTTAGTTTAAGGCATTTGATAGTCAAAATCCACCTAGGAGACATGGTTTTCCATTCTCTTTTTGAAGACCTTAAAAATGAAACTGTTTAGCTCATTCATGTGTTTTGTATTTTCTAAACCTGTCAAAATATCATCTAACTGATCAGGAAGTTCGTTCTTAACAGAAATCTCTTCATGGCTCTTCTGGTCTTTAAGGGTACTAAGGTCTTGTGGCGATTTGCGAAATAATTGTGTTTTCCCTTCAAGAAATCTTTAGCTTTATCTTCAGTCTTACAGGCGATCCTAGTTCTTTCTGCATATGATGTTTTCTCCTCTTTTGATCACCTTTTCTTACTCTGGATCCTTATGTCTTCCTATCTCAGGAATGTAATAGATGTGCTAATATAATAGTATTGAACAAAATGGAAAGAGGTTTCGGCCATAAAATTCGTTTTGCTTAAATAACAAGTTTTTTTAATCCAACAATACATATTTATATGAAAGAAAGCAAAATTCCTCCATTTCCCAAAGATAACTATTGTTAAGACGTATATAACAAATAGGCATTTTCCGAACTCATACAAATATCTTATACGTGTGTATATATATATATATATAGTTTCCTTCTATTCTGCTTTTCTGGTTTGAAGTATATCAGAATCACTTTCTTTTCAGAGCGGTTTTTTTTTTTTTGATAGGATCAACTATGCCTTCTGATTAAATTTCCCACCACCAAATAATTATATAGCTTATACATTATGATGTTTATGCTAAAATCTTGATTAATTCTGTTGCTTTGCATCTGGCTATGTCTTGCAGTTCTTTCAAGTTTCAGCTTAAATGTCGCTTTGCCCTGAAGATCTTGCCTTACTTGTAGATTTACCTCTAGATTTGGTTAGATCCTCTCACTGTAAGCTCCAGCAGTGCTGTATTTTATTTCTTATAAACACATCAACTATTGTAGTTTCTTGTAAAATGTATCTTTCTCACTAGTCAGTAAGTCCCCTGAGTGCATTTGCTTGTCCCTTTCCTTGTTCTTAGTACCTAGCACAGGCTGGCATATAATTATATCAAATAGTATTTGTGGAACACAACGATACAAGTTTGAATTCATTGTGACATCTCTTTTTTTTTTTAAGCAGTTTGCTTTTATTATCAATTTTTCTTTTTTAAAGAATCTGAAGGAGACTGACTCTTCCTCAGAAAACTGAATGTGTGGACATTACTCACATAAATTCATCCACCAGTTTGCCATATGTTTTACCCAGACCGATAGACATACACCTTTGTATACAGTTCATACAGTTGATAGTTCTTGGACACACCCCTTCATATACATACCCTCCTGTGATTCAAGCCCACATAAGAACCTCTGCCTCAGAGGTTACCCATATTTAGCTCCTCTTACACCACTCAAAGGAGGTGACAGTCACCACCTTTCAATAGCTGGTGTTTTCTTTTTTGGTGGCATTATTACTGTGATCCTGTAATTTTGTAACCCTTGAAGTTAACTGATGATTCTAGGTCTTTTTCTCCCCTAGTAGCTATCACACCACAAGGTGCATAATTGTATTTCTGTGATTGATTATGGTTCTTATAATGAGTATTTTGTGCTTTGAATAGGACTATGTGACCTTGTTAAATTCCATATGATCTGGTTTTGAAGATTAGAAGACGTTCTGCATAAATATTTTTCTTTAACATTGAATTTTCATTTTCTTTCTCTGATTTAAGTCAAGTTGAAAAACTCTGGCTTCTAATTTTTTTTTCCCTATTTGCCAGCTATTTTTTAGTCATTCTCTATGTTATATCAGTGTTATTATTTGGGGATTTTATAAGGGCAGGGAGGCAGTCCTGTCTCCTGATTAACACATTAACTGACCTATTAGTTGTATTTAACTCATGCTACTTTTGAGCCTAGGGCCTCATGAAGCATATGTAACTCAAATGTCTCTTCACCTTGGGAGCCACAAGAACTATTTTTCAAGTTGCATATAACTCACGCAGAGAAAGCAATAAAAAATAAATTTTTCATTAAATTAGGATAGTTTTGTTTTCAAAGTTTTTAGTCTATTTTCTTAATAAAACACTCTGACCCCAAGGAAAAAGTTTTTTTTTTTCCTAGTGTGGCAGTCAGTGTGTTAAAACTGACTTCTTTTCATCTCTGTTACCATAAAGGTGTAATGCATCAAGTAAAACACTTAGCAGAATCAGAGTCTTTGTTGACAAGTCCACCAAAGGCGTGTACGAATGGGTCAGGATCCTTGGGGTCCACAACATCAGTCAGCAGTGGAACAGCCACGGCTGCCACCAATGCCGCAGCTGACTTGGGATCACCCAGCTTGCAGCACAGTAGAGATGATTCTTTAGATCTCAGCCCTCAAGGGTAAGTGAGAGTTTTCTTGTGATTTTTATGCTCTTTGCCTTTAGCTCTGCTTTGGTGGGTAAGACCTCATATAGGGAGTGAAATGGTAAAATATAAGAGTGTACCTTTTATATTTTTCCATCTGTATTTTGTTAGATGTTTGATGGAAATAGGAAGAAAACATTTATTGGAAACCTACCAATATTGGGCTATGTTTAGGAACTACAAGAGACACATGCCATTTTCATTGATGTGTAAGGGAAGTAAGGCTGAGAAACACTGGTAACTTGCACAGTGTCACACGCTTACGCTTACATTACACATGCAGGATTTGAGTGTTAATTTTTGATTCCATAATCTTGTGATTATTGTACTGCTGTATATATATCGCCTTTGATATACTTTTGAGATATCCAGATAATGATTTGGTGGAAAACATTGAAGATTAGAATATGGTCGCAAACAAACCCTGATTTGCCTTTTACCCTTTTTGGGGGATGGTAGAAGAAAGGGGAGAGGGTCTTACTCTGTTTCCCAGGAGACTAGGGTGCAGTGGCACAATCATAGCTCACTGTCGTTTCAAACTCCTGTGCTCGAAAGTCATCCTCCCACCTCAGCCTCCCCAGTAGCTAGGACAACAGGTACCTGCCACAGTGCCCAGCTAATTTTTTAAAGTTTTTTATAGAGATGGGATTTCACTAAGTTGCCCAGGCTCATCTTGATCTCCAGGCCTCAAGTGATCCTCCTACCATGGCCTCCCAAAGTGCTGGGATTGTAGGCGCACGCTACCATGCCTGGCCCCATTTATCTTTCATTGGCAAATTGGAGCAAATACTTTGCTTTTTTTTTTTTTTTTTTTTT
>RJWJ010015467.1:0-36104 GCA_004363605.1 Indri indri | reverse complement strand
CTGGGACAGCAGTCCAAGAGGCAGCACAAGGCGTGTTGGTGGTTTCAGGTATGCACGCTGCGGTATCTAATGCCCAGGGAGGCTACACTGGTGCCTTCACCGGGTCTGTGCTGGGCCTGGTTGGGTGATGCTAATCCTGGCTACCGAGCCTCCAAGCCCAGTGCCAGAGAGGTTTTGTTTGTTTTTTATTGTTGTTGTTGTTAACTTTTGTTTGCAGCTGAGAGCCCCACTTAATTCAGAATAAGTTCAAAATAAACTCTGAAATCAAAAAACCTAGTTTTGAGCCCTGTTCTTCCATTTTTTGGTTACTTTGAGTAAATCTCTTATTTTATCTAAGCCTTAATTTCTTAAACTGTAAATAGAGAAGTAATTTCTAGACAAAGGTAGTGGGGAATAAAATGAGACAAATATGTGGAAATGCTTCAAAAATCATATTGCACTAAAAAAAATGTGAGTTACTATTTTTATACAAATACAGACCAACACACGTGGTCTCCCTTTAACCGAGGCTGTGTTCTGGGCCTTCCCCAAATTCCCGAGACTTCCCTTTCTGTGCTCATCAGTCCCTCACAGTGTTTCTACTTAGGGCACCTTCATAGTGAATTTTAATTAGTTGTGTACTAATCTGTCTCTTCTACGACACTAGGAGTTCCTCAAGGGTGGAGTCTTATTATTTCTCTTTTATTCCTCCTCTACTGTCTATTGGTACATAGTAGGTTCACAGCAATTGCCAATTGGATGAAAAAATTAAAAATGAAAGAATTTGCTGGAAGATCCATGAGAGTACCAGAAAGTTTCCAGTTCAGATGCGACTCTCATTTCCTTCCTTTGAAGGAAGGAAATGTTTGGCTTCGCAGCAGCAAGCCCCAGTGGGCAAGGGAGTGATCAGATGGAATATGCTCTTGGTGAGGCTACTGGTTACAGGTGCGAGTGATGGACACAGTGGTGGAAACGCATCTTAATTGGTGGCATGAAAAACATTTCCCAAGTGCTGGGCTGGGTTGTAAGTGCCATCTGTCCTGCCACAGAGGATTAAAGGAAGAACACCTTTCTCTGGGTTCTGGTGTCAAGATGAGCTGTTGATATTAACTTGTCTGTGCTCCACCTGGCTAATTGCAGGCAAGGGAATCTGTCTAGGGTTTCCAGTTTGAAATCAAATGGATGATGAGCTGGCAGGTCTCTTGTCCCCAGGTGTTTGGCTGCATTTGTTAAAGGAAATTCTAGGGAGAATGAGAATTAGACATTTTTCGGCCCATCCTAAAGGGTTTTTATGTCAATATACTCCACCGTTTGATGTTTGATCTTCCAGTGGCAGAAGAAATAAAAACGTATTTTTTCAGCCTGGCCTTGTCTTTCCTTACATATTCTCTTTCAATTGTTTATTTCTTCCACAATTACTGAGTCCTTATGTTTGGTACCAGAGACACCAAGGAAGATATGGTATCCTTTCTGAAATCTGGAAATTCATTATCTTGGATAAGAGGCAGGGGGAGTCATATCTGTAAGCAAAACAGAACGTAATGTAGTGAGCACTATAACAGATGTCTATATAAAGAATTCAGGAGGTGGGGTGGGGGGAGAGAGAGAAAAGAAGGAGGAGAAGCAAGAGAGGCAAGAAGAAGAATGAGAGCAAGGAAAGAGAAAGGGAAAGAAAAGAAAAGAAGGCTGGGTGTGGTGGCTCATGCCCGTAATCCTAGCACTCTGGGAGGCCGAGGCAGGAGGATTACTTGAGCTTGGGAGATCGAGACCAGCCTAAGCAAGAGTGAAACCCTGTCTCCACTAAAAATAGAAAAAATTAGTCAGCCAACTAAAAATAGAAACAAAAAATTACCTGGGCGTGGTGGTGAGCACCTGTAGTCCCAGCTACACAGGAGGATTCCTTGAGCCCAGGAGTTTGAGGTTGCTGTGAGCCAGGCTGATGCCATGGCACTGTAGCCTGGGCAACAGAGTGAGACTCTGTCTCAAAAAAAAAAAAAAAAAAGAAAGAAAGAAAGAAAGAAAGAAAGAAAAGAAAAGAACAAAAAAGATCCTTAGCTGTGTCCAGGGGTCTCGGTCCCTGTCTGTTGTATTTGCCGTGACTCCCTCCTCATTCTGTTTGAGAACTGCCTCTCTCCATCATGGAAGGTCTGAGAGGACTACCCATCATAGCGTTTCTCTCTTGTCCAGAGGACAGTCACATAGTCCAGACCTGGCCAACTGTGTTATGCCATCTTTCTGTCCTCAGTGAGAGATACAAAGGACAGGACATGACCAAAAGAAGGTTCTCTCCACGAGACTGGCTGTGAGGGTGCTGAAAGGGAGAGCTGCTCTCTCCACTGAGGCCATGAACTGCGCCCAGAGACTGGACTGCTAGAGGCCTTCTGTGTTGGGATTGGCCAGCCTTGTTGTGGTGACAATCTCCAAATCTTAGTGGTTGATGACAAAGTTTCTGCCTTGTTCATACGATCAGTCCACTGAAGGTCAGCTGAGAGCTCTGTTCTAAATTCCCTTACTTGGGACTGACACTGATCAGGCAACCACTGATTTAAATGTTGCTGGTCACTATGGCAGAGGAAAAAAAGATCGCTGGGGGACATGTACTGCCCATTAAAGGTTCTAGCCAGAAGTGACACATGTCACATGTCAGAAGTCACATGTCATTTCTGCTGACCACTCATTGTCCAGAACTAGTCACATGACCCCACCCATCATGAGCAGTTTGGGAAATATTGTTTCCTGTGTTCCCAGAAGGGAGAATAATCAGAAATATTTGGAGGACACAGAAAGATATGTGTTTGCATGTATAAATGTATATGCATGTATATATTAATATATGTATATGTAGATTTGTATATTAATGTGTGTGTGTGTATACTTAACAACAAAGACACATTTTGAGAAATGTGTCATTAGGCAATTTTGTTACATGATCACAGCATGTACTTATACAAACCTAGATGGCACAGCCTATTACACACCTAGACTATATGGTATAGACTATTGCTCCTAGGCTACAAACCTGTGCAGCAAGTTACTGTAGGCAATTGTAATTTAAACCTATATCTTTGGCTTTTGATGATTGTAAGCTTCTTGAAAGAAGGGCTAAACAATTAATGTATCTAATTATCTTTTCTAAAATATGGAAATTTCTTTCCTGAAACAGATGCTGGCACCTGTGCTTGGGATAATGCTTTCCCCTGACACAACAGATGAAGACTCAATGAATAATGAATACACATACACAAGTATTACGTCTTGGGTGTTTTTTCAGAGGGGGAAGCATTATATACATGCACGAACATTAGGATATTAATGTCCCCTTGCCTAATCCACGTGTGACCCTCATGCCTTCCACTGCCTAAAGTAAATAGAAGCCAGTGAGAAATAGCAGCGCCCATCTTCAGTAACAGTAATAAAAATAAAAGCAGCCATTTATGATGTATCTCCTCTGTGCCCAGCGCGATGCCGCATGCTTATACACTTGATCCAATTCTGTTTTCAGAACAACCTGCAATAAGTGTGGTCATTCCCATTTTAGAGATGACAAAACTGAGGCCCCAGAGAGTTTAAATAAGTTGCCCACAGCCAGGGGAGGATAGGATGGGGATCCAGATGCTTCTTTTATCCCACACTCATCTCTGTCTCTCCAATTCCCTCACTCCCTAGTTCCAAAATCCACTTCTCAGGATTCACTTCTGGGGAAGTGAGTTTCTGGCCCTTGTGGTTTTTACAGTGGGAGGGGAGCTTCTGGAGAGGGAGTCGTGGGGGAGGAGAGAATGGCTGCTAGGGAGGCAGCCAGCAGCTGCCTCTCCATGGCAGGTGGGACAAGCCTGAAGAAACTAGAAGTGTTACTACAGGGAGACAATAATGAAGAGGGTATGGCTGCTGTCTTCAAATGTCCAAAGTCTCTTTCACGAGTGGCTCTAGAGCAGAAGCCTAGGACGATGGGTGGAGATTTTTATAAGAATTTTCTAACAGCCCAGCAGTCAAGAGAATGGGCTGAACCAAGGGAAGGGCACTCAAGGTGTTCAGACATAGGCTGGAAGGTGGCAAGCCATGGGGAAGGGGACACACCAGGGTCAGACAGACCTGGCTTGGTCCAGCTCTGCCACACCTGAGCTCTGTGACATAGGACAGGTTACTTAAATTTTGAGTCTCTCTCTCTTTCTTTATTATAAATTGAGCCTGATAATACCTATTCTGCAGGCTTAGTACAAGAATTAAAGGTAAAACATGTACAGACTGCCACAGAGCAGTGGAAATATTTAATACTGCTATCATTGTTGCCTCAAAGTGGGCATCTCCCTTAGCACAGCTGTTTTAGATTCGAGAGTCAGACGAGAAAGGTGGAGCACTGAATTGTATTACCTGTACAGATCCCACGGGGTAAGAAGGACTTTATGAAGCACAACTTCGCAAAATGTGGGCAATTTTCTCTGTGATTTTGGGACCACACTTTTGAGAGCAGCACTGATTGGTGGGTGGTGGTAGTCTTGTTACAGGAATTGTTTTTCTTTGTGCACGTTGATGGAGGGTGATGGGGAGCTTCCCATATTATGTATATTTCATCTCCAAGAAGGAGTCAAGTTACTCTCTTGGACTTAACAGCAGCGAGCCTGTGATTGACCTCGTCGTATCTCTGCAGCATCCTCACCGCTGAGTTTACAGCGGATCGATGGTTCCTTCCGCATACTCTAATCACTTCATTAGCAGCTTCAGATGGTTTGTGGTGTTGGCAACTTCCTGTAAAACTGTCTGCACAATCAGGGCCAGGTACATGTCACTTGAGTCATCAGGGATTGAAGTATTTGTTTATCTGTATGTGTGTGTGTGTGCGCTTGTGTGTGTGTGTGTGTGTGTGTGTGTGTGTGTTTTCAAAATGCAGAATATTAGGCAGGATTTAATCCCATGGCTGGGGGCAGCATAGGACCTGTCCCTGAGTGACCTCAGCCACTCCAGGGCGTCGGTTGCCCTCCATTTATGAACAACTCTCTGATTTCTAGCTCCAGTTCAGATCTCTCTACCCTGAACTTCAGATGGAAATAACCAAATACCTCAAGGCATTCCCCCACTGGGATTATCCCACCGGCATCTCCAACTCGACACCCCCTGTCCTGAGCTCACAATCCTTACCGCATCCTCACTGTCCTGCAATCTGTGTCCTCTCCCACTCCCCATCTTGGCAAATGGCATCACCACCTGGCAGGCAGATTTCTGCCCACCAGCCCTCTGTCCTTCCTCACCCTCTCCACTCAACCACTGAGCCCTACAAATTCCTCCTTCTCCCCATTTTCCTTTGGTCAGTCCCCTCCCCCATTTCACAGTCCCTATTTCTTCCATGGGACATGGTGGCAGCCTCTTCCATTTGGGCATCCTCCAGACCACAGGATCCAGAGCCATTTTAAAAACTCAAGTTTGATAACGTCGCTCCTGTATTAAATCTCTTTATTTAACAACTTCCCAATGTCCTTAGCAAAAAGTCATTAAGACTGTAGTATGCCGAATTCTACTTTTCCATTAGTGCCTTGTGTTCCTTCTTCTCCTTTTAAAAACTTCCTTATTTCTCGTAACACTCTACTCCCTGGCATCAGGGGTTGTGTCTTTCTTAGTCACTGCTGTACATCCTCATGATTAGAAAGCACCAGCTACAGAGAAGGTGCCCAGGAACTATCCACTGCCCCATGGCTGCGAAGGAACAAGGAACAAGTAGAAGGCATTCTTGACTTTTCCTCCATACTGAGATGACTTCAGGGGTGGAGAATGGAACTCTTCAAATACCAAATGGGAAAAACTTGACAAATCAGCCCACCCCGAAAATGGGAACAGGCCTTTCACAAAGGTACCCCTCCAGCCTCAGCTCTACCAAATCCTACCCTCTTCTCCTACACCCATTACTGCTGTGTCTGTACTGCAAGTGACCAGAACTTTCTCTCCATTACCCAGAAACACCCCACGCTCATCCATACCACCCTTGCTTTTGCACACGTGCTCCTTTGCCTTTTCCCTCCTTCCCCACGTGGGGAAATTCTACTCATCCTCTAAATGTCAGCTCAGTGACCACTTCTCTGGCATCTCCAGGTAAAGACAGTTGCTGCTCCTCTGAATTAGTCAGTTAGGGCTGCCATAACAAAATACAATACGCTGGGTGGCTTGAACAACAGACACTTATTCTCACAGTTCTGGAGACTGGAAGTCCAAGATCAGGATGCCAGCATGGTCGGGTTCTGGTGAGGGTCTTCCTGGCTTGCAGACATCTGCCTTCTCTCTGTCCTCGTGTGGCAGTCGGAGAGAGAGAGCGCTCTCTGGTCTCTTCTTATAAAGGCTCTACCCTCATGACTTCATCTAAATCTAATTACTCCCTGTAAAAGTACCACCTCCCAGTAACATCACATTGGGGGTTACGGCTTCAAGGTGTGAAATTTCAGGGGACACAAACATCCCTCAGTCCATAAATCCCTTCATCCTACCATCACACTTCACTACGTATAGTCATCAGAATGGCTGCGAATACCAAGCACTGGCTATGTGTTTTATATTCTTTATTTCACTTAATCCTCACGACCATCCTAAGAAGGTAGGTATTTTTGTCCCTCGCTTAGACATGAGGAAACAGTCTCAAAGTGGATAGATCATTTGCCCAAAGTCATACAACCACCAAGTGTTAGCCCCACTCAAGCCTGGAATCAGAGCTCCTTACCCCAGAGCCCAGGTCTAACCACTCTCCCATATTGCCTAGACCAGGAGTTGGTGAATGTTTTCTGTAAAGGGCCAAATAGTAAATATTTTAGGCTTTGCAGATCATATGTTCCTTATCATAACTACTCAACTATGCCATTATAGCACAAAAGCAGCCATAGAAAATATATAAATGAATGAGAAATGAGCGTGGCTTTGTTCCAATAAAACTTTATTTATGGACTCTGAAATTTGAATTTCATATAGTTTTCATGTGTCATAAAATAGTCTTCCTTTGATTTTTTTCCCAACCATTTAAAAATGTAAAAACCAATCTTAGCTCACAGGCTGTACAAAAACATGTAGCTTGACGATCCTTGTCCTAAACAACTACAATGAACTTAGAATAGTAATTATTTTTTAAACGTATCTCTCTTCTCCAATTCCTCCTGACCCTCTCAAGCAGGGACCTGCCATCTTCATCAGGTACCTCCAAGAGCCCACTTAGCATTTCCCACCTCGGGGTCCTTTCACTTCCTCCTACTCCGTCTCCCACGTAGCACAGGGCTGTTTCCTCACTCCCTTTAGGTCCTTACACAAATGTGTCTTTCTCAGCAAAGCTGGCCCTGGCCACCCTATCTAAAGCTGGGACAGCCACCTCTGCAGTTCATACCTTTACCCTGCTTCACCTTTCTCCTTTGTACTTCTCACCATCTGACCAAGTACATAATTCTCCCATTCATCTTGTTTATTGTCTCACCCCCAGTACAATGTTAGCTACCTGCAGGCAAGGACTTCTCTTTTGTTCACTATTGTAAATCCAGAACCTAGAACGGTACGTAGTAAAATCTAAATAAATATTTGATGAATTAATCCATTCACTCACCTAAGTCATTTACAAACATCCAGCACAGAGTAAATTCTCTGAATTAAAAGGTTCGATAAATAGCTGGGTGAGGTGTGCATCGTGTTTCTCCCCAGATCTTACATTTTTGGGTTTGTAGAAAATCTCATTTTCCATGGGGTGTGTACAAGGTAGAAACAGGCCCTTGCGTTCTCTCTCTGGCCTCCCTGGTAAACATGGATCTGTGCTGAGGTTTCTTTGAGGTGTGAACTACTGACCCTGCTCCTTCTGGAATGCTGAGCTGGAGCCTCTCGGGGAGGAGGCAGGACATGACTAGGGCACAGGGATCAGCCTCAGACACGAGCGACAGATGGAGCTGGGGGCAGCTTGGAGAGGAAGGCCTGGAATTCTGGCAGACAAGGGAAAAGGTGTGTGCCAGGGATCTGGGGCGGGCTGGCAGAGGAGGACGGGCTTCTTGTTAAGTTAATTGAGGTAATTTTTGCTGCCACCTTTTGGATGGTAACAAAATTCTCTCCTTCTACAAGCCACTGATCATATCTCTGCCTCCTGCCACATTTCATTGTACAGACAGTGCCCTAAATTTAGCTACATTTATTTAGCTATTCCGTAAAACTTTGTCACTTAAAAAATAATTATAGGATTTCTCTGACAGACTGCAATACACAGAGTGCACCAAATTACAGGTATAATTTGGAGATCCAACTGGGATCACCAAATAAAATTGACAGCAGTGGCCTAATTCCAGAATAATCCATGGGGCGCTGGAGAGACTTTGTTCCTTAGGCCCCTCTCTTTAATCTGTGTATTGGGCCAAAAGGTCAAAGAAACCAAAGGAAACTAAAGGAAGTGGCCTTTAGGCCAAAGTAGGGACCTCAGGGAAGTCCAGGCTTCCTTCTGCTTGGCAGAACTGGGCATACCACCAAGCCCCAAGAAAGTCAGACGTCCTCTCCCTGAGTGCAAAGAAGGCCAGCCTCTGTCCTCCCACCCAGCCAAGAGCCTGACAAGGTGAGCCCTAGGAGAGACGGATTTCATTAATTTTTTAAAATTTATTTTGTGTTTTCTGAGATTGTAAACTGCAGAAACCAAAGTTAGTCAGTCTCCCAAGGAAACACTGATGCTCAGGAGGAAAACAAGGGGTCCTTTTGGGAAATGAAGACCCTACTCAGAAGAACCCAGGTGGACTTAAAGCTATAGAGGGATAAATAATTGTTACAGGTTCATTCCACAAACCGTGAGGAGCTCCTGCTGAGCTCCTGCTTTTGTACAGACCCTCGGGACACACAAGCAAAGGGATAAGGGACATCTGTCCAGCCTAAAACTTTCTGCAGATGTTATGGACAAAGGGCCCAGGTTGGGGAGAGGGAGCCCAGGGAGTAATACTTGGGGGAGCAGTTGGGCCCAGGGGTGGGGAACTGGCAAGGAGGATGGCGCCGCCCTGCTGGTGTGCATTGATGCCTGCGCATTTCCCCCTCTCCCTCAAACTCCTTTCTTCTCAGATGGTTGGTTCATCATGGCTTTTGGGTAGGAGTAAAGAGCTCTCTAGCAAGAGTATTTCCCTGAGGTTTGGGGTGGAGTCTAGAGACTCTCTTCAGAAGTTAACCCTTCAGAGGTTGATCCTGGTACAGCTGGTGGCTCAGAGTGCCTCCAGCATTAACACAGCCAGATGGTCCAGTTGGAAGGAATCTTTGGGATTTTCTCTTCCAAGCTCTGTGTTTGTCAGAGTTGCTAACTCAAACCCAGAGCAGTTAAGTGACTTGTCACAGGCCATAGAGCCAGATAGGATGCCTGATAGTTGGCAACTGGTCCCAACCCTGGACCACTTCTTCTGCAAAGCCTGGGACAAAAACCACTAAGCCGCTGGGGTGGGCTACAAAATCTCAGGACCCCACACAGTCACAAACCCTGCTAGTACCTAGGGGAGCAGAGGGCAGACTTGAGCTGCCAGTGCAGACAGCCTTCCTAACTAGTGACCACCTCTGAGTGTAACCTCCTGCACAAATTAAGCCACAACATTAATATTCACTGAGCACCTACTACACGCCAGGGACTTCCCCATGCATGACTGCGTGGATCCTCCAATGCCTGCTGAGTAAGAAACTACAAACTACTACTCCTATTTTACAAATGAGGAAATGAGAGTCCAGAGAGGTTGTGAAATTTGCCCCAGGTCTTGCAGTTAACAATAGCATTAATAATAGCACCAACAAGTGCTTTCAATTATGCGTTTTCTTACCAGCACCTATAATACCCCTGAAGTGGTTATTACTCTCCCTGTCTTGCAGGCAAGAAGGCTGGAAATGGGAGCAGTTAGTGACTTGCCCACTCACACAGACAATGAATGGTAGATCTGGGGTCAAACCCATGTGCTGCTCATGTGGTCTCCCACTCACACAGCTACGCCCAGTATCCCTGCCCCAATCCTCATCATTCACACAACTGGCACTGTCCTTGCCTCCATCACCAACCACCTCCCGTCATTGTAAATCCAGGCGCCACCTCTAGCTGCTCACCTTGCCTGCCTCTCAGTGGCCACCAGCACCCGCGACTGTGCCAACTCTCTGTAACACCCCTTTTCTCCTGGGTTCCCTCCCACACCACTCTGGCCTCCTCTTGCAGTTGTGTCTCCTGATTGACTTCTCTGCCTCATTCTATCCCTTCAATCTTGCTGTTTCCAGTACTTTGTGTCCAGACACCTTCTTTTACCATTTTCCTTGCCCTGGGTGACCCACCCACCCGTGGCTTCAATGGCTCCCTCTGTGTGGTTGGTGCGTGTCACCCATCCAGAGCTCCCCAAGGGCTCCTGGCGCCTTGTTCATGTCCACCTGGCTATCTCACAAGGCACCTCAAATGCAGCATGTCCGTAATGGAACACCCCATCTTCACCTGCTCCCACTGGCTCCTTATCTCTGTGAGGGTCACTCGTGGGTCACTGAAGGCAGAAACCTGGTGGTGTATGTGAGGGCTGTGTCCCCAACTCCCTGTGCTTCGAGGCATTACCATGTTCCAGAGATTGTAGCTTCTAACTCTCCTGGAAGCAATCCCAGTGCCCCATCTACGTGGCCACTGTCCCAGTTCTTCCCCTCTTCAGTGCCCTGCTGAATTCCTGTAGCATCTTCCTGACCGGGCTCTTATCCACCCAAACCGCTCTCCTCCCAGAAGCCATGCCACAAGCCTACTGAGAACCATTAAGCATTTTCCTATTGCTTCAGGGTAAAATCCAAGCCTTTTATCTCTTGCCCAAAGCACTTCCTGAGGGGCCAGACTTTCCTTTCCAGCCACATCCCCTGCAACTCCCCATCAAACGGCCCTGTCTGTGCTCCAGGCACTTAGATCTGCACACAGTTCTGGGAAAGCTTCAGGGTCTTTTGATATCTTTGCACATGCTGTTCACTCTGGCAGGAAGACCCTTTACTGACTTCTGCACTTAATACTATCTCTTTCTCCACTGTTCATTCTTCAAGTCTCCCTGTGGAGCCTCCTCCAGAAGCCCTTCCTGACCCCTGGGTTTGGGTAGATGCCCCTCCCTGCCTGCCATGGTAGCATGTGGCCACCTCTGTCCCAGCGCTTACCACTAACCCTGAGCCATTGCCACCTGCTCTGCCTTTCCCAATGGACCACCAGCAACTGCCTGTCTTGTTCATCTTCCTCTCTCTAGAGTCTAGCACAGCACCAGTAGCACTTAATAAATGTCTATGGACTAATCATGATGAAAATAATAACATGCACCAAACATTTATTGAGGACTTAGACTGCCAGCCTTATATTATGGGCACTGTATCATTTAACCCATACAACCACCCTATAAGGAAATGCTAATTTTTATTCCCGTTTTACAGATGAGAAGACTGAGGCATGGGAATGTTAAAGTACTTTGCCCAGGGTAATACATTTAGTAAATGACAGAGTGGGGACCAGAGCCCACAGCCCAACCAAATCAATGACTGAAGGAGGAAATTGTGAGTCCAATTGTGAGTCCAAGCACAGTGACTAGACTCTCTTCTCAGAAAATAGATAGAACAACATTTTGGTTGTAATATTTAACCATGTCATCCTGAGTAAAAGTCACTGGGAAATAGACTCTGAATCCACTGTGGGAAAGAGGTGACCTTTAGCTCTTTAGAACTAACCAACCATCCTAGAGTCCTGAGAGCCTGAAGTCACCATGCCTAAGAAATTGCTAAGAAAAACACACTAGGGAGGTTGTCCTCCATCATCCGCCTGTCCCCTGACCCCACCCTCTCTCCTCGCACTGTCACTGAACAAGTCCCAGCACCACGATGCCTCTCTGACAGCCAGAAGGGAACTGCAAACCCCATCTCCCCCTCCAATTACCCTCAATTCCCAGCCATGTCAGGAACACACAAGGGCAGAAAAACGGCTTGAAATCTGTATGCGGGAGAGGTTGGGAAGGTTGGAGAGAGCAATTTTTGTTTCACATCATTCCTTTGTGTAATGTCGTCTCCTTCTGACAAGTCCCCATAATACATCTTCACTTCACCAATTGCTGCCTTAAGAGAAAACAGTGAAGACCTATCTTTAATGTCAAATGAACAATGGGCATCCTTCCAGAAGAGGAAAAGGACTTGCTTTGAAAGAGTTGGAGAGGAAAAGTGCAAAATGTTCCAGCTTAACGTGAGGGAGGAGAAAGGCGGCAGCTGTGTGCTGGCACGTGGGCTCCTTGGCTGTGCCACTGGGCGGCCTCCGCCAGCCTCATCTGTCTGTAGGACCCGGGGGCTGAGGAGGAAACCTCTTTGCATGGGTGGGGACAAACAGCAGGTGTTTATTCCTAAGGGAAGTTGGGCCAATTCCCCTCCGCCCAGGTGTGTCTGTGGGCGTGTATTTGTGGATGGAGATCTGGCTCATTGAAATCTGCTTTCCCTTCAAAGGCAACAGAGAGTCAAACATGTATGTGGAATCCCTGGGAACTTCAGCAACTGGTTTGCTTTCTTCCCGCAGAGCACTGGTTTGCACCTGCCTCCCCCGACATGTGGCCACTCTCCACTACACACTGAGATGCGGATAGAGTCTAACTAAACTTGGCAGAGGGCTTGGTGGCCTAAACACTATTTAAGTCCACTCTTTAGACTTTTCCCACGAGCTAGGGAGCTCCTCAGGCTACCTGTCCAGTTTCGGATTCCAAATCTGCCACCTCATTTCTGATGCTTTGACCACATCAAGCTTCTTGCTATTTCCTGTTTGTGTGATTTCATGCATTCCTATTCTGTGCCCTGGTGCCTTTGCACGTGCTGTTCCCTCTCTCTAAAAAGTCCTACTCATCCTTTGAGACTCAACTCAAATATTTCCTCCTTCTGAGAGCATATCTGACCTCTTTGGTGAGTTTACCACCAATCCCTACTCCGGGTGCAAGGCTACTTCTATGATAACAGACATATGAAATTTATTGATTTACATGACACCCCTGTTAGGTGGTGATTGTTTCAGGAGCAGGGACTTTGTCTTCTTCAGATATAGATAGATATTAATATAGATACAGCTATGTCTCCACACTCTGGACCTAGCTCAGTGCCAGGTACATGATACGTGCTCAATAAATGCTTGTTAGATTAGAGCATCTAAACCTGAGGTTCTCAATCCTGGCTACAAATTAAAATTACCTGGGAGATTTAAAAAAAAGAAAACCCAATGACAGGTCCTTACCCTGGACTGAATTAATCAGGGCCTCTGGCAGTGGGGTCTATGTAGAATTTGCATCTGAATCACCTGGAGGGCTGAGCTACACCCCTGAGTTTCTAATTCAGGTGTTCTACAGTGTGCCCTAGAATGTGCGTTTCCAACAAGTTCTGAGCTAATATGGATGCTGTGGGGCCTGGGCACCACACTTTGAGAATCATTATCTAGGCCACAGGTGTTCCTTTTCATTAATTTAGATCAACTTACACCAGCTGAGCCCCTCATTCATGCCCTGCACTGGACTAGGTGCTGTGAGTCTGAGCTAGGTGCCCCTGCTTGCCCTAACAAGGCTTCAGAGCAGCACTTCTCAAATGTTTGGGTGCATAACAACCACCTGGGATCTGTAAACTACTGAGCCTGGTTCAGCTGGTCTGAGGTGGGCCTGAGATTCTGCATTTCTAACAACCTCCTAAGTCATGCCAAGGTTCTAGAGCAGGAGCTAGCAATTTTTTTTCTATAAAGGACAAGATATTAAATATTTTAGGCTTCATGGGCCATAGAGTCTCTGCTGCAATTATTCAGCTCTGCCATTATAACCTGAAAGCAGCCACAGACAATACAAAAATGAATGGGCATGGCTGTGTTCTGATAACATTTATTTATAAAAACAAGTGTGGAGGGCGGGCTTTGTGCTGTAGGTCATTGTTTGCTGACTCCAATTCTAGAAATCTGAAAGAGTAAAAAATAGTGCATTGGTCAAGACAAAGTCAAGTGAAGGTGGTTGAAGAAGAGGGAAAGAATGAGTTGGGTTTGGGGTTAAAAAATGATTTAAGCTCTGAATAGAGGAAGGAAAGGAGGGAGGCCATTGTGGGCAGGGGCAGCAGTGAGCAAAGGCACAAGTAGGGATTGAGAAACCTCTGGCATCAATGATAAGACCAGAGTGCAGGTAATTAGACTGTAGGAGCCTCAAAGTGACCTGCTTAACTCTCTCCCCTTACCCTTTCCCAGCACCAAAATGAATAAACATTTACCAGAAGAGCCTGTCTCAGGAAGTAAAAGATCAGGTAGGGGCCAAGCAGCAGGTAAGTGGGTTGGTAAGAGGGGTTCCTGGGTCTTTATTTCTCTTACCATCGTTGAGTTCCAGGGTTCAGTAGCAGAAGCAGCATCAGTGAGGAGTCCTGAGACTTTTGACTCACTATTATGTGCTCAGCATTGTTCTGGTGCTTTACATTATCACATTGACCAAGTCTGTGCAGTGTGTGCTATTAGCGCCATATTAGGGTAAGGATAGGATCATTCTTGTCCAACACACGTGTACCAAAAAGATGATTCCCTAGAGAAAAGAAGTATTTTGCTACCAGAAGAAGAATACAGCACACATTTAATCTGGTCCATTGCCCAGCATATGTATATATAATTTTCAAAATGCTCCCACCTAACATGGCACAAATATTCCATATCAACCTGAAAACACACTCATACATATTCCAAAGGAAGTACATACAAATAAAAGCGGCTAACATTTATTTAAGCTCTTAATTTATGCCAGTCCCTATTACAATTGCTCTCTATATATTAACTTATATAACCCTCATAAAATGTGAGAACATAGGTATCACTGTTTTATCCCCATGTTTACATACAAAGAAACCGAGGCACAGAGTGATGTAAGTTGCCCAAAGTCATAGTTACTAAGTAAGCAGTGATATTGAGATACCAACACAAGCAATCTGATTCCAGAGCCAGTGCTCATCATTCCTACATTATTTCAACTAATTTACTGCAGCTCTCCCTGAAGACAGGATTTCTGTGATGAAAATTGGTGTGGATGAAGTGCCTTGTGTCTGGAAACTCATATATGACAAATTTACTCACTCCTCCCCCAGCACATGTGACACATAATGGTAGAGAAAGAAAAAAAAATAACCATAGCCAAAAGCTCCCTCTTGGAAAAAGAGCAAAGGGGAAACAACATATTGTAATCACTGGTGTCCAGTGTATATCATGAGGATGAGAGCAAGGTGGGTGGGGATAACCAGGACACCCCTGCCCTGTGACAGGCGGCATTCTTTGGTTGACCAGTCTGGCTTCCCCAGGTTTCTTTCTACCAATGAGTTCAGAGGCCTGGGGCAGCCTTAGTTCTTGATCGCTTTGTTGCAGATTACCATTTGTCAGGCTTTGTGTTTTCCAGGCATTACAACTTTCTTAAATCTTAATGAGCCCTTGGTTTTTTTGCATTCAGTCAAGCTCAAAGTCAGAGAGCAATGGGGTCCTTGAATCTAGACCACCTTCTGGAGGTTTCTGACCCTTAGCAGCAGGCTTTCATGTTCTATCCATCATGCAAACAATACACTGGGGAGGAAAGGCTAATATTCCTTATACTTCCCACTGCCTCACAGAGAATGGCTTTTTGAGCTGTGGAAGAAAGACGTTTGGAGGTGTTGGGATATCATGCTACCTCCAGGTTCCAATTGTTGTCTCCCGTTGTGTGTTTAGTCTCTCTTACCTTCACATACGGTCAGTTTCGCCTGGGATGGAAAATTTAGCTTTTCCAACTCACAGTGCTCCTCTCAGCCATCCTGGGCTGCTGACTCAAGCAGGCTGGGCTACTCTGAGAAAGGCTCTGTTTTCTGCCCACTCAGCTTGTTTCATCCTTATAGGACATTACTGAAGACCATGAGAAATAGCCACAATATGATCATGTTCTCTATCTCTAGAGCATGAATTGAGCCTTAAGATATTACATGTAACAGTTCAACCCAGCTGCCATCTATGACATAACTGGGTTCTCTGACTCCCCAGCCAAGAATAGAGAAACTATGGGTGCTCTACACCCTACTGTGATTCAGCCAGTTGTGCACTGCAGGATGTCACTTACAAAACCCTGCTTCCAGGAGCCAATATTATTATTATTTAGGACTTATTTCATTGCAAGTGGAAGAAATTCATCTTAAAATGTCTTAAGAAGAAATGGGGAATGTATTGGCTCATCCAAATGGGAAATCCAGGACTTCTACTAGCCTTAGATATGGTTGTTTCTAAGGCCTACAGTTATGCCCTTGCTCCCTCAAAATCTCACCTCTGCCTTCCTTTATATTGATTTCATTCTCTGCCAGTAGCTCCAGGTTTATAGTTAACCAGCCGAAAGAAAGCATTACTTTTCTAATACAGTCACGCACCACATAACAACATTTTGGACAATGACAGACCACATATATGACACTGTTCCCGTAAGATTATAATACTGTGTTTTTACTGTATCTTTTCTGTGTTTAGATATGTTTAGATATACAACTACTTACAATTGTGTTACAATTACCTACACTATTCACTGCAGTAACATGCTGTACAGTTTTGTAGCCTAGGAGCAAAAGGTTATACCATATAGCCTGGGTGTGTAGTAGGATATGCCACTAGGCCTGCTTAAGTACACTCTGTGATGTTTGCACAGTGACAAAATCACCTAATGACACATTTCTCAGAATGTATCCCCATCTATAAGCAATGCATGACTGTGGTTCCAGTAAAAGTCTCACTGCTGATTCTCATGTGCTGTGAGTCACATGACCATCCCTAAACCTGTCACTGTGGGTAGAGAGGACACAGTGATGGGTCACACCTGACCATGTGCCCAAACTCAAAGCCAAGAAATAAAAATCAGGGGCCCCGTATGGTGGCTCATGCCTCTAATCCCAGCACTTTGGGAGGCTGAGGAAGGAGGATCACTTGAGGCCAGAGGTTTGAGACCAGCCTGGGAAGCATAGCAAGACCCTGTCTCTACAAAAGAAAAAATAAATCATCCAGGTGTTGTGGTGTGCACCTGTAGTCCTAGCTACTCAAGATACTAAGGTGAGAGGATCACTTGTGCCCAGGAGTTTGAGGATACAATGAGCTGTTACAGTACCACTGCACTCCAGTCTGGGTGACAGAGTGAGACCCTGTTTCTAAAAAAAAAAACAAAAAAACCAGAAGTAGAAATCAGTCTAACTCTCAGACACACAGTCTGAGAATGGGGAGACTATCTGCCCAAGAGAAAAGAGCAGTTCTGTTAGCAGAAGAAGAGATGCTGGGTGGGCAAACAACAGAAGTCATCTTAAAGGACAATGGCTGTGCTATCATGTCCCTAAAGCTTAGCACAACACCTGCCACATAGGCCATGTTCTATCAATATTTGTTGAATGAATGACTAAATAAATGAATAAATTGAGAGATTATGTGTATATTCCAATTCCTCCGTGGGGAAACCCAGCGGGAGATGAACTCTGCAAGAGCTGCCATGAGTTTGAGTGAATAGCCCAATTTTAATGGCTCCCTGGATTTGCCTAGTTGGTGAAATAATCCTCTTCTCTCCATAGAGATCCCTCTTACCAAGAGTGTCATCAGAAGGAAAGCCCAGCAATTTACATACTACCCCAAATTCAAAATTACAACATAAATTTCTCTGAAGCAACAAAGTTATATATTCATTCATTCTACAAATGTTTACTGAACATCTATTATAGACTAGGTACTGCGTTAGGTACTAGGATATAGGCATGAGAGGTCATAATCCCTTACCTTAAGAAGTTCTAGCCTAGTAGAGAGACCAACAAGTGATCAAAAAAATAAATAAATAAATAAAGGAGGCAGCTTATGGAGTAAAAGATTATGAGCTTTGGTGTCCCGCCTGTGTTTGAAATCTGGCTTCACCTCTTAATTACGAACGAAACATTGGCAGAGTTATTAGCCTCTTCAAGTCTCTTTTTCCTTATCAGTAAAATTGGTTATAATTATATCACCAACTTCATAGAGGGAGGTGTGAACAAAATGATAATCTATATGTATGGCATGTAACCAGAGCCTGGCACAAATGGTAGCTCTTCTTCTTGAAGCCGGGGAGGACCAGAGGAAAGTGCAGCTAGCTCATCAAAGAAGATTTGATGGAAGACATGAGATTTGAGCTGGTTCTTCAGGATGAACAGGAGATCACAAAGGAGAGGATGCTGGGGTGGGGAGGGGCTTTCTGACAAACTCTTCTGAGGGAAGAGTTTGTGCCAAGCCCAAAGAATGTTGGTACATTTAGGGAGCAGCAAATACTTCCAGATGCCTCGTGTATTGCTGGGATAGTGATGGGAGTGGGACTGTGCGAGATGCCAGCATGCGGGGAAAGAATAAGGATTCTGGGACTTCTTTGTCCGATGGGAGTAGAGGGCACCTGGGGATCCCTGCCCAAGAGCTGTAAATCACTGGCGTCCTAGGTAAGTGGGAGTCAGGACTGCCGTTATTTTTCCTGTACACACATTAAGCTAATGCCTTTCAGATGGGTGGAGAAGTTGAGGGCCCATTTACAGTTCCTTCTGAATGACTTGCCATAAATCACAATATTTATTATTCAGAGTCTGGTTCAAATGAAGCAGGGGCTGTGAGCCGGGACGGGGGGAGGGTGGCCTAACTGCTGGGGAAAAGGTTGGGGTTTTAATGAGATAATATCCATAAAGCACTCTGAACTCCTTGAAGCGATGTGCTACAGCTAACTGCTCAGGGACGCTGTGCGATCTGGGGAGATAATGTTTCCACGTGGAGATGCCAGACAGAATGGAGGGGGCGTGGGGGGGAGAGATTTTCTCCCTAAGTAGTTTCCCTCATCAGCATCACGACTAGAACAATCCATTACAGCAAGCACGAAGAAATGCCAGTTTGCCAGTTAGGGGACTTAGGTATCCTCTGGGGCTCCTCCCCCAGGGAGGAACCCACCACTTCCCACAAGAGCCAGAAGCCGCTCCCACCTGGAGCAGACTGCGGCTCCCCGCCTGACCCACAGCCTCACACCTGAGCTTTTCTCCCAGCCCATCTGCGTCCCACTTCCCCACCTAATTCAGATGCCCAGTTAGGACAGAGGAAAAGGCGACTAGGACCCGGAATTTCAAATTCCTGACTAGCCGTGTACTGATTCCCGCACAGGTCCCTCCTGGGTACGCACCATAACAAGGACATACACGCTTCGTCCACTACTGGAGAGGGATCGGCCAGACTGTATGAGGGGAAGAGTCATTATTTGCTCCTCTCACCCTGCCAGGTCCTTCCTTTTCTCTGGATAATCCACCTCCGCCCGCTCACTCCTACCTGGCGTTACACATAGAGACAGGAAAAGCACCAGTCCCATGAATAGAGCATTCTGGAGAGAATAAAACAGTAAAAAATTATCCACAAAGAAGAGAAAACTTCAAACCTGTTTGTGCTCTCACCCAGAACTTGTTCCCTTTCATGGCGGCCCAGTTTGTGGCCCCTGAAGACTCTGAATATGATCCATTTTAGAATTCCTTCTCCTTACCCATTTGTATTTGTTAGAATGAAACTAACTACCGTAACAAACTCTAAAATTTCAGTGGGTTAATTGGGTAAAAAGCTTGTTTGTTATTTGTGGTCAATGTGTGTGTTTTTCTTCAGTCTCGGGGAGCGGGCCGAGGGGCTCGTGTTCCATTCAGGGATTCAAGGTGACAGCCTCTGCCATCTTCATCAATTGGCTTTCAAGGTTCTCATGTCAACCCTCAGTCTGCAAAAAGAGAAGAGCATGGCGGATCAGGGGTGGGAGACTTTTGTAGGCCAGGCCTCAGAGGGACATGCCTCACTGCCACCCATATTCCATTGTCTAGAATGCCACGGTGTGCCCCACTTACCTGCAAGGAAGGCAGAAAATGTAGTCTTACTGCAAGAGCAGGAGTAAGAATGATCAGGTCTGATGAACAGCTAGCCAGTTCACCATGATACGGATCTGCAAGGTCCACATTATAGAATATTAGTGAGAATTTGGCTTTAAGAATACAGTGGTGGGGTGTTAGAAAGAGAACAGTGACACTTGCAGATCTCAGTCAAATCAATGGCAAACCATTGCAGACACGGTAAGGAAGATTAGATGTTAGCTCTAGCTCCAGAAATGCTGCCGGCAGGAGTCTCATGTGCTGGGAAGTTGGACACAAGGCTAAGGTCTTAGAGGTCCAGGGCAGTGGGGAGACACCACATGCTGACAGTTCTAGCTAGAAATGGCCAGACAGACAGTGGGACACACTCAGGGATAAATAAAGCCATTGGTTGAAGAGCTCACCTTTGCAGATTCTAAGTCTTTGAGGGAGATGACAGATATGTGGGAGGAGGAGTCTGTGGATAAGGTACAAATCCTCTATGACTGAAAGAAAGTGGCCTGGAGGTTGGTGAGTAATATCGCTGGGGTTGGAGAGAGCAGTGGGATTGCCGTAAAGAAGGAGGAGATGCAGAAGGAAAGAGTTGGACAGTATTCTGGACAGGTGAGGGGCCGCCGTGGGGTCCTGAGGAGGAAGGTGTGAGAGGAGAAGGAGGTTTGAGTGGGCTTAGTTGGCTTGCACTGCTACAACAAAGTACCATAAACTGCGAGGTTTGTAACAACAGAAATTTATTTCTCACAGTTCTGGAGGCTGAGAAGTCCAAGCTCAGGGTGTCAGCATGATCAGGTTCTGGTGGGAGCCCTCTTCTGGGTTGCAGACTGCCAACTTCTTGTTGTATCCTCACATGGTAGAAAGAGAGCTGACAGGTAAGGTCACTAATGCCATTCATGAGGGCTCCACCCTCAGGACCTAATCACTACCCAAAGGCCTACCTCCAAATACCATCACTCTGGGATTAGGGTCCTAACGTATGGATTTGGGGGACACGAACATTCAGTCCATTGCAGCCATGAACAATGCAGCGGGGTCGGATGCAAGCAGGTCTGAGTTCAGGTGACGTGGTGGACAGATCACACCAGGAGACCTTGAGGATAAACAGGACGCCCACAAAGGTCCAACGCAGAGGAGATCCCTAGAGGAGAATGGCTTGGGCATGGACCAGGGCTGATCTGGTGGGACTTTGGGAAAATGGGAGAGAACAGCTGACCAGATGGACCTCAGGCTGAGGGAGGCAGTGAGCCCTGTTAGGACTGTTGCATTTTGCTGTATGTAAATTATACCCCAATCCTTAATAAATAAAATAAAAGCTCACGAGGGCAATTTAAAAAAATGATATAAATTACATGAAACAGTATCAACAATTTCCCCAAATGAAGAGATTTGGGTTCTATACACATTTTTTTAGAGACTTAAAGTATGAAAGAAGATAAAATTACTTTTGAAAATGTATATAGATGGCTAATATGTGAATAATAACAAATATTTAAAAACAAAACCCGTAAACTCAAAGAAACAAATTATTATGCTGCTGTTTGATTCACTTACACAGGGCTTATCTGAGCTGGTAAATGTTCCAACTCAGGATGGAAACACCGGCAGAGAAGTGGAAAGTTAGTTTCCTCGGGAAAGGAAAAGGATGGGTTCTACTTTAAATGTTAAATTTTGATCTGGGAGCTATTACAGCACTGTCAAATAATTATTATTGTTATTTTTACAAATCTATTTCACTTTAGAACAAGTTGGGAAATTTCCGACTTCGTTTAAATGAGACCTCAATTCTCCCAGGCCCGATCTGCCACCTGAGGCAGGATCTCCCGCTGAACAAGTGCTGTGCTGAGTCATTAAAATGGCAGCTCCCACTGAGACAAATAACGGAGCCAGATTCTCGAAGCAGAGACGTTGAACAGTAGGGCGCGGGAGGGAGGGGGGGGAAGCTAATTTTTCCAGGCAGATCTGAATGCTTCTTTTTCATAGGCACTCTTAGTCAATATTTATCTAGCTATTCAAAGAATTATAACTAATCATTTATCTCTTTTTCCTTTTTGCTAAATGTATTTCTCTGCCTCTTTGTGGTACGCTGAACTTAGCATGACAGTATGAAGTTCTAGCTTCTTTTTGTTGTTGTTGTTCTTGTTTTAATAAAATTTATTTAATTGTGCATTTATAAACTTTAACTTCTAATGATGGCTTTGTTAAACAACTGGCTTAGAAAATTCCTGAAAATTTAATAATCAGCCCTTGTGAACCAGGACACGCTGACTCACATGTCTTTTTATCCAGGCCCTACTATTTACTGACTGTGTGACTTTGGCTAGTAATTTCACTGCTAGAATCTATGCTAAGGAAATTACCTGCAAATTATAAAAAGCACAAAGACGTTCATCATGTTAATAATAGCAAAAAATTGGAAACAACTTAATGGTTTAAAGTCAATTGTGGTTAAGTAAATTCTTTGGAATGTTTTCTGGAGTTAAGAGTGACTTCTTTGAAGGCTTTCTAACAACAAGGGAAAATACATAAGGTTAAATGAAAAAGGAAAAAGCAAGAATGCTAAATATCTAGTATTATAATTGTTAATATTTAAGAAAATACAAATATGCTAATGAAGAAGAAATGTCAATGTTTGGAGATGGTAAGGACATGGCTTTGTTCTTTTCTTTATTGTTTTCTTCATTTTTCAAATTTCCAAAAATGGGCATATTTTATATTTATAATTAAAACATAATAGCATTTTTGTCACAAAACCAAATTCTTTTTTTAAATTTCAGAATATTACAGGAATACAAACTTTTGGTTCCATGAATCACTTTGGTACAGTTTGAGTCAAAGTTGTAAGTGTGTCCATCACCCAGATAGTGTGCATTGTACCCGTTAGGTGTGAAGTTACCCAACCCCTCCTCCCCTCCCACCTGCTTGATTTCCGTTGAATTTTACTACCATATGTGCACATAAGTGTTGATCAATTACTTCCAATTTAGTAGTGGGTACATATGGTGTTTGTTTTTCCATTCTTACAATATGAAGTTCTAACTCCTTCATTCCAAGCATTATAATATCAAAACTAAACTTGTGATTGAGGCATGACCAAATTCTGAAGCTCGGACAATTGGTGAAGACCAATGAGAACAAAAGCTTGTGCCCTCTCCTTCCAGGTTTTGATTGAGTATAATTTTTCCTGGAGTCTTTATTTTATCTTTTTTTTTTTTAATTTCTTTTTGCCATGGTACCATTTGAATGGGAGTTTACTAACCAGTCCTTCTGAGTTGCATCTTTCTCTGACTTTGGACATTAGAATAGTTTTCCTGGGAGAGGAAATCTTATCTGCCATTTTTAAGTACAGTGGGATACACAGATGTCACCTTTAAAGTAAAAGGTGCCAACTTGCATTTCTGTAATTAGAAATTACAGAATTTCTAAATTTCTGAGTAAGAGCTACAAGAGGATCCAGGCTCTGATGGCCTTTCGCCCAGCCCTACTGATGGGGTGTCTGACCCAAGTCCATAGAGGACAAGAAGCCAGGAGATATGGCGGCAGAGGTCAAGTTCACTGGGAAACACTCTGATTTGTGTGCAGATGTTTTCTTGGGAGTGCTCTCAGGAACACCTGTGGGGAAGTGAAGAAAGCAGAATTGGTAGACTTGAAGAGGAAGTCGACCTGGGATGCAGTTCCAACGCATCCCAGGGGAGCTCTGAGGCTGAGGTGACTCTTCAGAGATGTCCAAAATTGAGGTGAGAGGTCTGCGCCTTTATATCCCCACATGACCAATGATAGATGGAGACTTTCCCCAGGGAGGGACCCTCTTGGGACCAGCAGCTCCTTTCAGCTAGGGACAATTTCTGTAGATAATCATCAGGCAACACTCCAGCAGCTGGGGAGTAAGTGCTGCAGTTCTGAGGGGGGGATCTGAGTAACACATCACACACCCACCGTGGGGATGCTATACACACACACACACACACACACACACACACTATATATATATATATATGATCTACTGCTGAAGCCTTTCTTGGACTCTAAAATGTGATTCTTCTCGGTCACTTGTGTCTCAGCCTGTTTTGTGTTGCTATAACAGAATACCACAGACTGGGTAATTTATAAAGAAAGGAAATTTGTTTCCAGAAGCTTGGAAGTCCAGTGTGAAGGTGCCAGCATCTGGTGAGGGCCTTCCAGCTGCTTCATGCCATGGTGGAGGGCGGAGGGAAGAGAGGACAGCAGAGCAAGAGATCCAACTTCCAGCCTCAAGTCCTTTTAGAACTGGCATTGATCCATTCACGAGGGTGGAGCCCTCATTGACCCAAGCACCTCCCACTGGTCTATACCCTTCAACACTGTTGCGTTGGGGATTAAGTTTCTAACACACGCTTTTGGGAAGACACACTCAAACCACAGAGATTTGCTTCTGAATTTATTACTTCCTTCCACGTCTGTCCTGTAGTCCCATAAATCATAATAGAATTCTAGATAGGAAGGAAACATAATCTAATCTGACACCCTTGTTGTACAAATGGAGAAACTGAGGCTATGAGAGTAGGAATAATTTACTCAAGATCTTGTTGTCAATGATGAACCCAGGACTGGAGCCCAGGCCTTCTGATTTCCAAGTTCCTGGGCTCTTTCCATTGCCCAGGCATGCTGCCTTCATTTGACCCTTATGGTGACTTTGAAAAATAGGAGAGAAAGATAGACTTTCCTCATATAGGCATACCCGGGAGATATTGCAGGTTCTGTCCCAGACCACCGAAATAAAGCAAATATCATGATAAAGTGAATCACACAAATTTTTTGGTTTCCCAGTGCATATAAATGTTATGTTTATATTATACTGTAGTCTTATAAATGTATAATAGGATTATTTCTGAAAAATGTACGTACCTTAATTAAAAAAAATTTATTGCTAAAAAATGCTACTGATCATCTGAGCCTTTGGAGAGTCATAATATTTTTGCTTGTGAATGCTCTTGCCTTGACATTAATGGCTGCTGACTGAGGAGGGTGCTGGTTACTGAAGGTTGAATGGCTGTGGAAATTTCCTAAAATAAGCCAACAGTGAAGTTTGCTGCACTGATTGACTCTTCCTTTCATGAAAGATTTCTCTGCAGCACGCAATGATATTTGATAGCATTTTGCCCACAGTAGAACTTCCTTCATAATTGGAATCAATCTTCTCCCATCCTGCCACTGCTTTGCCAACTAAACGTATGTAATATTCTAAATCCTTTGTTGTCATTTCAACAATGTTCACGGCATCTTCACGAGGAGTAGATTCCATCTCAAGAGACCACTTTCTTTTCTCATCCATAAGAAGCAACTGCTCATACATTCAAATTTTATCATGAGACTTTTATCATGAGATTTAGTCACTCTTTGGGCTCCACTTCTAATTCTAGTTCTCTTGCTAATTTCACCACATCTGCAGTTATTTCCTCTACTAAAGTCTTGAACCTCTCAAAGTCACCCATGTGGGTTGGAATCAACTTATTCAAATTCCTGCTAATGTTGGTATTTTGACCTCTTCCCATGAATCATGAATGTTCTTAATGGCATCCAGAATGGTCAATTTTTTTTTCCAGAAAGTTTTCAATTTACTTTGTCCAGGTCCATCAGAAGAATCATTATCTATGGCAGCTATAACCTTATGAAATGTATTTTTTAAGTAAGAAGACTTGAAAGTAATAATTACCTCTTGAGTCATGGGCTGTAGAATGGATATTATGTTGGCAGGTTTGAAAACAGCATTGATTTCTCTGTGCATCTCCATCAGAGTGCTTGGGGGACCACGTGCATTGCTATTGAGCAGTAATATTTTGAAAGGAATCTTTTTTTCTAAGCAGTAGGTCTCAACAGTGGACTACAAATATTCAGTAAACCAAACTATAAACAGATGTGCCGTCATGTAGGCTTTGTTGTTCCATTTATAGAGCACAGGCAGAGTAGATTTAGCTTAATTCTTAAGGGCCACAGAATTTTCAGCATGGTTAGTGAAGTCACCAGCTTCATTAGTCCCTAATTCAGCCTGTCCTTTGATGTTTTCAAGCCAAGCTTGACTTCTCTCTAGCTATGAAAGTCCTAGATGGCACCTTCTTCCAATAGAAGGCTGTTTCATTTACATTAAAAATCTATTGTTTAGTGTAGCCACCTTCATCAGTTGATCTTCTGGATGACTTGCTGCAGCTTCTACATCAGCACTTTCTGCTTCACCTTGTGTTTTATATTATGAAGATGGCTTAAACCTCAGGAACCAACCCCTGCTAGCTTCGGATTTTTCCTTAAACCTCAGGAACCAACCCCTGCTAGCTTCAGATTTTTCCTTAAACCTCAGGAACCAACCCCTGCTAGCTTCAAATTTTTCTTCTGCAGTTTCCTCATTTTTTCAACCTTCATAGAATTAAAGAGAGTTAGGGCCTTGCTCTTGATCAGGCTTTGGCTTAAGAGAAGGTCGTGGCTGGTTTGATCCTCTGTTCAGACCACTACCACTTTCTTTATATCAGCAATAAGGCTGTTTTGCTTTATCATTCACGTGTTTACTGGAATACAACTTTAATTCCCTCCAAGAAATTTTTATTTGCATTCACAACCTGGCTGACTTTGGTGCAAGAGGCCTGGCTTTTGGCCTATCTTGACTTTTGACCAGCCTTCCTCACTGAGCTCAATCATTTCTAGCATTTGATTTAAAGTGAGAGCTATTTGACTCTTCCTTTCACTTGAACACTTATGGCCATTCTGGGGTTATTAAACAGCCAAATTTCAATATTGTTTTGTTTCAGGGAATGGGAGACCCGAGGAGAGGGAGAGAGATGGGGGAACAGCCAGTCAGTCGGTGGAGTAGTCAGAACTCACAGAACATTTATCAATTGAGTTCACTGTCTTACATGGATGCGGTTCAGGGTGCCTCAGACAATTACAGCAGTAACATCAAAGATCACTGATCACCATACCTGATATAATAATAATGAAAAAGTTTGAAATATTGTGAAAATGTGACACAGAGACACAAAGTGAGCACATGCTGTTGGATAAAAGGCACCGATAGACTTGGTCAATGCAAGGTTGCCAAAAACCTTCAACTTGTAAAAACTCAATATTTTTGAAGTGCAATAAAGCAAAGCACAATAAAACAAGGCATGACTGTATGTATGTAAAGATGAAGTGACCTGGCAAAGCTCACGAAGGTGGAGGAGTGGAAACATTCCAACCCAGGTCTGCTGGAGGACAAAGCTATTGCTCCGCTAACCACATCACACACTGGGGGAACTTTCCCGAGGGGTCCCGCCCCTATATAGTTCATCTCAATGATCATTTATTGAGCATCTGGACACCATGCTAGGCCCTAACAATAGAAAGATTAGTTAGATACTGCATCAACTGTCAATGAGTTTGTCTTATCTATGTGGAGAGAAAAAGAAAAGTACAGTTCAGTTAAGAGCTACTTGGTAAATGTTCTTATCGACTAAATAATGTCCCAACTGAGGAGTACCCTAACTCAGCCTGAGGGCTTCCTGGAGGAGGTGATGCCTGAAGATGTTCCCATTTGAATAAGAGACCCAATGCTTCATTCTCCCTGCACGTCAGCATCTGGTCTTCCAAGGCATTCTCTAGCTCAGGTGGTGGCTCCATCTTCTACTTAGTGACTAGAGCCAAGCACCTGTAAGAGGGGACCAGAAAGAGGTTTCTCCCCACTCCCACTCCACACCAACTCATCTGTCACTGAGGATTCATTAAGCTGTCCATATATAAGTATTGGTCCTCCTTTCCCACCTTCACCTTTGCCTTAATTTATATATCATGACTTTTTAACTGAGTGATTTAAACCACCTCCTGTCTGGTCTCCCTGCCCTCAATTTTGCCCTACCCTCTCTTTTTTGCCCCCCCCCCCATCTTTATACAGGGCAAATATGACTTTGCCATTTCCTATTAAAAATTCTTCTGCGATCCCACACATCTTTCTTCTGATATGAAAGTCTTGACACTTGTATAGCTACAGATATGCTCGTCTGCCTGGAAAGCCTTTAACTGAATCCCCTATTTGCCTTGCAAACTCCTGCTCTTTCTTAAAAACTCAGCTCAGACACAATCTCCTCCAGGAAGTCTTCCCTGATGTCCCAGTCTGATGTAAATGTGTACCCTGTGTTTAACGCAACTGATCCCTACCCGCATAGCTCTATGCTCATTGGTGTAGTTATGTGTGTGTCTCTCCCACCTACCTGTGAGCTCCTGGAAGGTGGGAGGTGGGTGGGAGGACTGTGGCTTATTTGACTTGTATTCCAAGAACCTGGCACATGAAAACTATTCAGTGATTGTGGAAGACAGGCAATTTCAGGAAGCAGGAATAGCTTGGGCAAAGGTGTGATGGAGTGCAACAATGGCGCATTTGGGGACACTGTACAGCAAAAAGTATCATGATCCTATAAAGCAGCAGATAGCAAACGGCCTGTCAAGGGACAGAGAGTAAATATTTTAAGCTTTGCAGGCCAAGAGGCAAAATAAAAAATAACTGTGTTGATACTTACATAATCATTTAATATTAATATGTAACTGTTCAAAGATGTAAAAACCATTCTTTGCATGTGGTCTAGTCCTTGAGGGCCAGATTTATCCCATGGGTTGCAGTTTGCCAACCCTTGCCACGAAAGATGAATAGAGAGGTCCACAGTGAGGGAAGAGGCTGCGGAAGTGACCTGTGGCCTGACTGTGGAGAGCTAACATGGCAGGTGGCAGATCTGGGACTTGACTCTATAATCAATGGCGGACCTTCAGGGAATTTTATGGAGGGAAGTGACATGATCTGATTTGCGTTTTATAAAGGCTCAGCTAGCTGGAGTCGAGAAGGAGCTCTTTATTCATCTGAGCATGCAAAATTACACCCACCCAGTCACTACCTTCTGACACCAACACGTGAACATCTCAGACGGATCCGGACACCATCTCTGTTCCCAAGTGGGGAATTCCTGGAAAGAGATAGCCCTCAAGACTACAACCTCTTATATCTTTCTGCAGGAATTAGAGGCCTTGGATTTGGGATAACATTCTTAGGAGACAACTTTTCCCATCTCTTCTGAGGAAAATGAAAAGGTTATTTGGAACCAGTGGAACAGGGCCCATGAAGAACATTTTCTGTGGCTCTGAAGACTCATTTCTACCTGGGTCTCCTCATGACAATGGTGACGTATCTGACCTTCACTTCCATATCAGTCCAGCTCCCACACTTAGTTCCAAAACAGGTCTTAAATCACTCAGGAGCCAAGCCAAGCCAGGCCGAAAGAGGAAGTAACCTTGGCCAGGCCAGTGTTCCAGCACACTCTATAGACATCAAAACAAAGACAGGATAAAGTCCAGTGAAATCACCTGCAAACAATAAAAGCAAGATGTTGGCATCTTCTTCAGGGATTGGCCCACATTCAGTCTGTGGATAAGACAGGTAACTGAGTCAGAAGGCTTTGCAGGAGAGGTCTTAATAGCTAACTCAGATGACAATTACTGGATATTACAAATTTGTGCATGAGTTAAATGGGTATCAGCTTTCAGGTGCCTGTTTTGACTCAGTGAGGCCACGTTAAGAATGTCAGCTTAACACTAGCCTCTGGGGAGGCCACACCCACTTTACTGCCAGTATTTGCTCTCCACACTCCCTCAAAGAAAGCAATCTTGAATCTGACCCTACTGACTTGCTGAGGGGGCGGTAATCATTGTCATGTTGGTTTTACACTGGGACTCAACTTCCTCAGAGAGGGAATGAATTTTAATGCTGGGGCGAGATCCACTCTGTTAGCTCCAGGGTACAAAGAGACCAAATTATTCATTCAAAGCTTAAATCTTCATTTCATCAATTCCACCTCTCTCATGCCACCCACAACACTTTATTCAGGTAAAGTGACTTCTTCAGGGTTCTGCAATGATACTTTGAGAATGATGTCATCAGGGAAGGACGGAGCTTCAGCAACGTGGCTCATATGTATCAAACAACTTGAGGTTGGCAGACTTTAAACGTTTTTAAATTATCTTAGGAAAGCCATCATGAGAAGGGTCTACGGTTGTTCCAGAATAACCTGTCCAACAGTCTGATGGCCAAATACTTCAGATGGAATACTCCAAGTTGCTAGGTCCCTAAGGATCTTATAGTCCAGACCCTTATATTTTAACATCTAATATCAAATTTATAAATGTATATCCTGGGATGAAGAATATGATTGAGAATTTGAATAAAGTGCAGTCTGTATAAAATACTGTGAATATAGTAAATTATCCCACCAAACACTTGGCTACTCTGGTGACCTACAGAGAACTCAATTATTTTTGGCTGTAGCAAGACTCCTTCTGTCCGTCTTTAAGGAGAAGACCCTGGCTGACAGGGCAGGCTTAGTCCTTCTGAGAATCAGAGGGCTCTCTGGCCAGCAGAGGAATTATAGGATATTTGCAAAGGATTATTTCTGGATTGCTAAACCACTTAGTGAACTATTTTTGAGGTGATCCAGTTAAGACTGGGGTACTAGTTAGGAGAAAGGGGAGGCTCCAGGAGTAACAACCACCCTGACATCCCCACCACCACTGCCTCTCACCTTTTGAGAATTGTTAAGGAAGGCCTATGACCCGGTATCCCAGAGTTCTGCCTTTGCAAGGCTCCACTAAGTCCTTATCTTACATGAAGATGTCAGCTTTGAGGGCCTGGGGTTATATTATATTAGGGCAAAAATGAAGCAGAAAGGAAGGCTACAACTCTCACTACCAAAGGCCTGTGTGTAGGATGAGACCAGGTCCCCAACTCACAAATCAGAACAGCCGGCCTTAAGTAAGCAATCATTCGAGAGTTTGGGGAATCTATGTCGAAGGTCACTGGACACCCTGGTTCAAAGTAGGGAACCTGTGCTGGTTCACACATCAAAGGAGGAACCGACAACCACCTGCTTACACAGTCATTGGCCTGTGGGAGCAAGGAACCCAAACCCAGGAAATATACAGTTGGTGACTAATCACCACCCACTCACCCCACCATCAAAGTCACCCAGATTTACAGGAGAGAGGTTGTTTTTAGTATGTGAGTTCCCCATCAGAATTCACCCAGATGACAGGGAAATTCTGAAGGTAGTTTATTGTGAGAAGGCCCTACACTAATGGGAGTATAGAAGTCCAATAAAACTCCACCAGTCTAGCATGCACACGGACACTTCCAGTTCCCTAAATGAGGCAGGTGTCAAATGTCTTAAGTTCCTCTTGCTGAACAGCTCTTGGCTCCTGCTTAGCAGGTTCAGTTGTGTTGGGCTATTCTCCTGGGGCAGTTCTCATAACCAGATCTTTGACAATCTATTATTTCACTGAATCACCATGGCTTCCCCTGGGCCACTTACTCCCTGCTCCTGCACAAATGCGAGGGCCCAAGCCTCTGCGGCACGAGTTTGGGAGTACTCCTTCGGCGTCAGTTCTTTAGTGCTTGCTGTGTAATCCCAAGCTCTGCAGCAGCACCAGTTCCTTCAGGTGTCTCAGGTGTAACCTGAATAGGAGGGTCCCAACCAAGAGCTCTGCTGGACTAAGGCACTGTCCCCAGCCCCACGGACTGGCCCATTTTGTGAGTGGCGTCATCCATTAGCTTTGCAATTTTGCCTTCCCCTGAATGAGTGCCATCAACACCCAATCTGCATTTCTGGACCTTGCAGAACAAAAAAATCTAGCCATTGCCTGCAAGCACCTCCCAGCTACACTGCCACACACTCATAAACTCATAAAGGGACACCGCATAATCTCTGTGTGGGAAAGTTGCTGAACTTTGGAACAGGACAGGCTCACTCAAGTGTCCCTGAGCTTGGAGCAGAGGGAGAAGACACACCTCTGATACTCCATTAACATGAGAAGGTGGGTGGAGAGCAGGGAAGTTATGCTGTTCAACAATATTGGCAGATATTTGTCGAGTGTTTACTATGCGGTAAGCATTATCTAAGTGCTTTGCAGGTATGAAGTCATTTAAGCCTTCCAACAATCAGCCAGGGTGCATACTGTTGATGTTCCTGTTTTATATATGAGACAGCGAGGCACAGAGAAGTGAAGGAATCTAATGCACGTAGCAAGTGGCTGCCTGGAGAGTCAAACCCACGCCGCTGGCTCCCAAGCCCCTGCGTGATGCCTCCGCTAGAACTGTCTTTCACATCATATCATTTAATGCTCCCAGGTACTCGGAGAGCTTTACTGGCCCCATCATATAGATACGAAGCTGAATTTCAGAGAGGTTAAGTAATTTTTCTAAAAATCACAGAGTTTGTAGCCAAGCAGAGATTTCGATTCCTGCCTCCAAGGCCCACACTTCTACTATAGCCCACAGACTCAATATGTTCATTTTCCAGAAGTTTTGAACCCTTTGAGGAAGAGAGAAAAAAGGGGGAGGTAGGGGAGCAATTCAGAAAGGAGGAAAAAAATAGATATTTAGGGAATAACTCAATTATTGAAATATTTATTTTTTCCATGTTATGGATCTGAAGTTACATCAAGTGGGGTTGGGGACACAGAAATATATTATGTGTTTCCCAGTTTGCAAATAAAATTGTCCGTGCTTTGTTCGTGGAATGACATGAAAGCCTAGAAGAGGACTGAGACAGACCAGAACAGTTAGAAAATAAACAAAAAATAAGACCTTTAGGGATTTTTTTTTAAAAGCATGTTTTTCCATTGATTTAAAAAAATCATCGTGGTTTCTCCTCTTTGGAGATTATAGAGTTCTGCAGCAGGTCACACACAATTTGCAGTTGACCATTTGGGAGAAAGTATTTTGGCCCAACTGTGCAGCCTCATTGGCCCATCCACAAAGAGTGGCACAGTCCAGGGAGCTGCTGCCATTCATCACACGGGCTCGGCTTTTAGACTCAGCTTTTAGAGCCACCCCGTGGGGAAGGGCAATTGTTCCTCAGGGTCCCAAGGGAAGACGTCAGCGTGGCTGTGACAGTCCCCAAATCTCATGCATAATTGTTCCAGGGGAAGTATTATAGGACCAACAAAAAGAAATCTGTGCTGTATTATTTTGTAGGTTCCAACTGGTTGGATATAAAACAAAACAAAAAAAGAAATTACATACTTGATGCGAAATTAGAGCATTTAACATTTCTATTTCTTTTAGACATTTTAATCTCTTCCTCCACAAGGATAGCTAATGGTGTCTAAAAGCTTTTGCCACTTTTCCACTGCATTTTAAGATGCCTATTTTCTTTAGCTGGTCCTTCCAACAAAACCATTTTCATTTTGTTCTTAGGATTTATTTCCAAGGATACAGTTGTTAGAGTAATTTAGGAATTATCGAAAGAATTATTAAAGGATTTAAGAGTCTTAATATAGCAGTATTAATTTACTAAAGGATCCTTCAAGAAATTTTTCTGAATGTCTGATGGTGAGAAAAATCTTAAAAAAGAAATATTGAAGCCCTGGGCTTCAAAATGATTAATAATAAGAGAGATGGAAAAATGTAATGTCATTGTTATAAAGGAAGTATTTTTATATATAAATGTATATGTATGTACATTACATTCACATCAGGCAAATTCCCTCGATAGTGTGGTGCTAATATTTATCCCCAAACACATTGTATTTTTTCATCATCATGAAGAGATACATGGTGTGTAAGCTGATGTGCAAGGAAGGATAACGTGCTTGTTGATGAATGCCTTTTCTATTTACAGTTCTATTTCTAAAGCTAATTAAATTCAACTTTGATCTCAGCTTAATAATAACTATTTGGGTTTCAAAAGTCATATTTAATATCAGAAAACCAGTCCTTTAAGTATTTCCTTGTGTTAGCTACTGCTGAATGAGCCAGATGGTATTAATTAAACAACCAACCTTGAGCATAGAAGAGTACACACAAGCTCAATCAGCGACTTTGCTGATTCTTCTTCCCCCTTGAGCACATTAAGTTTGCATCTATAACGTCTGAGATGCATCACTGTCTTTGCTCATATATCACTCCAATGATGAGTAGGAAATAGAAATTCTCCCCCGTAGAGACATTTCTGTAATTTGTGGGAAAATGCTGAGAAAGCTATGTGTGTAGGAGCAAGAGTTCGAAAGGCATGCGCAAGTGCAGAAGGGGGTTTCTCGCTTGCCAAGGTGGTGGGTCTGTTAACCGGCCAGCCTTTACTTTCTCTGAGCTCCAGGGGGGATTTTGGAGGTAGCAACGGGGGTGAGCTGGACTGTGGGAAAGGGAACATGGTAACTTCGACATTGCTGCAAAGAACAGAAAAGGAGGCCCCCTTGTGGTCGGGCAATAGAAAAGGGACGGAGGAAAAGGGAGATGTCTGAACTCAGGATTCCAGGCTGAATGCTGTTTAATGGATGGTGCAACCCTCTTCTCTGTGCCCCTAACACAGTCTCCAGCGAAGTCCACGTTGCTCACAAATGCTGTTGGGCAAGTTCATTCCATAGGGTAGTTCAGAGAAGACGACAGGGAAGAACTGATGTCCTGGTTACATTCTGATGGAATCAATGCAAGTAGCGGCAAAAACCCCCAAAATCTACAGATGTGAAAATGAGTTGCAAAGTTGTGAATGATGTCTTGCTTTTAGAAGTGAATGACAGATTACTGACCCCAAGTTCCTTCTTATGTAACCTAAGAGGAGAATCTGAGAGTACAAGTGGTAGGAAAAAAAACAAAAATAAAAATAAAAAGACACTAAATACGCAGGTTCCCAAACGAATGATCTATGTTAGAATTCCATAGTTTAGTAGGCACGTGACCACAAGCAAATCACGTCACGTCTCTGGAATTCATTTTCCCAGGTGTAAAATAAAGAGTTTTGCCTAAATCAGCAATGAGCAAACCCTTGGCCTGAAGAATGCATGTGGTCCACCTAGTTACACACATGATCTAATCTGTGTGTTAACTGTGACAACTAATATCAAATTATATTAAATTTTGATCTAATTTAAGCATGAAGTTAGAAGTTGGAAAGCTGCTTCATTTTTGCAATTTCTACAATATGCACAGAAATTCACATTTTAGTTACTAAAAGGTAGTGCCAATTTTTTTAATTGGTGTTTTTCTGCTTAATATAATAGGTAATAAATTATTAGAATATACATTTCTCCACAGGAATCACTAAAGCCATTTTTTTTTTTTCATTTTGACTGATAGAAAATTTGTTGTGTATACTTTTAGGGGGGAACTTCTGCAAAATAAAAAATTTTCTGTTACTGGGTAGAATCTATCTAACTCTTGGAGATAAATGACTAAGGTTTCTCAAAGTGGACTTTGTAGGTGGTATGTAGCCAATAAATCTCAGTTAGCCTGCAGGCATTCCGTATTACAGCTAGAAGTCAGGGACTCATAACTAAATCCCTTGGAACAACTGTGCTTCCTACGTTTTGCTCACTGTAAAGTAATGATAAAACAAATTAATTAGCAGCTTCCCTGACATTTATTGATTATTATTTAGAGTGATAGGAACAGGGGAAATGGAGGCAGCTGGCAGGGACTTGCTTCTTTGTTCTAACTCCATTTTTAGACTCTTGCTCTCTGAACTGTATGGATTCCAAGCCTTACGTGTAATACATCTCTAAAGAATAGAGTGACAATCAGCAAGTTGCCACCCTAGAAAATATAGCTGGTTTAATACATTTCCAGTTGTTCTCCCTGCTTCCAACTTTTCTGCTTCTAATTCATATGAAGCCCAGGCACCACAATGCTCTACCCAAAGCCTGGCTATGATGGTATTACTCTCCTGTTCAGAAACCCTCAGAGTCTCGCCAACACCTGGAAGAGCAAACCTGAGGTTTCAGCCTGGCCACTGAGGCCTCCTGCCATCGTGAAGTGAACACTGTCATTAAACTTCCCTGGGCCTCGATTTTCCTCTTCTCTGCACTTCATTCTCTCTCTTGCTCCTAACTGGGTGGGCCTCTGTGTCCCCCATGTTCCCAGAGATGCATCATGGCACACTTCTTTTCTGGAAAGCTCCCTGGAGAGCTCTAATCATATATACTCTTGGGTTATTTTGTATCTCTTGGATGACACTGAATCATGCTGCCTTTTAATAGATTTAATTATTTGTATCTTATTACCTGTTCAAGATGATAAGCTTCCTAAAGCATGGAACCAAGTCTCATTCATCTGACCCTAAAACCCACACTCTTTCCAATGCCCCAAACTGCTTCTTTCCTTCGGAGGAGCAGCTAAACCACCTGTTGGTAGGGGGTCTCCTTGCAGCAGAAACATTTGATTGATGCTGCCATTGCTTTCTAACTTATAAAAAGCCTTTAAATTCTGCCTCCTGTCACCCATTAAAGAAGGACTGTGAGCCACGATGGCAAGA
>RJWJ010015466.1:0-36104 GCA_004363605.1 Indri indri | reverse complement strand
GTGATGATTTCACTGGTGTGTCTGCATGTCAAAACTTATCAAATCATATCCTTTAAATCAGCAGTCCCCAATCTTTTTGGCACTAGGGACCAGTTTCAGGGAAGACAATTTTTCCACCGACTGGGGCCGGGGGAATGGTTTTGGGATGATTCAAGTACATTACATTTATTATGCACCTTATTTCTCTTATTATATTGTCACTTGCCACTCACTGATAGGGTTTTGATATGAATCTGCAAGCAATTGATTTATTATGGTCTCTGTGCAGTCAAAACTCTCTGCTAATGATAATCTCTATTTGCAGCCACTCCCCAGTGCTAGCATCACTGTCTCAGCTCCACCTCAGATCATCAGGCATTAGATTCTCATAAGGAGAGTGCAGCCTAGATCTCTCACATGTGCAGTTTACAGTAGGGTTCGTGCTTCTGTGAGGATCTAATGCAGCTGCTGATCTGACAGGAGGCGGAGCTCAGGCAGTGATGTGAGCCATGGGGAGCTGCTGTAAATACAGATGAAGCTTCCCTTGCTCGTCCTCCGCTGCTCACCTCCTGCTGTGTGGCCCAGTTCCTAACAGGCCATGGACCAGTACTGCTCCGCTGCCCAGGGGTTGGGGCCTGCAGCTTTAAATAAAACTATTTTTAAAAATGGGGGAAACATGCTGTCTATTTTTTTATTCTATCTCCTTGGAAAAACAAGGTGACATGTATTTAAATGTTATTAATTACTTCTGACATGTTTGAGAAACAGCAATAACAAGGATAATGAACTTTCTTCTTGGCTTCAATAATTCTGGAAATCTACGTCTCCACGCAGCCCAAACTTTTAGCGCTTGGTCTTCGAAAGCCTGGATTTGAGCACTGGCACTGCTATTTGTTGACTTTAGCGTTGAGCTAGTCATTTATCCTTTCTTTCAATTCAATTTCCTCCTCTGTATAATGAGGGTAATGGGGCACCTCCCAGGATTGTTTTGAGTTTCAAAGAAGGTAACGTGTGTGAAAGTGCTTCATATCCTATTCATGGCAAATCACATACACAATTTTTATGAGCTTCCTCATCAGATGACCCAATTCACACTGGTGTTTAGAGCGATTAGGCCAGAATGAAGATAAATCCTATTTCACTTTTTAAGGGGGATGTGGTGGAGAAGCCAGGACGTAGACCCTAGATTGAGGTGAGATTTCGGTGCCTGTGACATCCACCACACTCATAAACTGGTGGTTCCGGGAACCTAGTTGCACGTATTTAAATATGACACCAACATCCTCTTAACTTCTGTTGGAACCTGCTCCCCAACTTCCTCAGCACTCTTGGCAAACAGTAGTTCCAAAGGAAAACCGTATAGATAATCTTGGTTTGTTTTCCAGGCCAAAGCTAAATTTTGAGTCCCTTTTGCTAGGGAATAAAAGAGAATTTATGTCCATTTCATAGTTAACCTAATAGAGCCAGTGTTTTGACATTTTGTAATACAGTGGTTCTCAGTGTGGGGTTCCCCTGAAGTCTTAGCATCTACTGGAGACTTGTTAACCATGCAAATTCTCAACCCCAACCCAGACCTAATGAATCAAAAACTCCAAGGATGAAGCCTGTCGGTCTGTGTTTTAATGATCCCACCAGGCGATTCTGGTACAGGCTCAAGTTTGAGAACCAATGCTATAATATGTACTTTTAGATCTTACATCTCTACTGCCCAATGACTAGTTAGTGGCAAATTAAATAGCATCTAACCTTTAATAGATGGCCCTTTCTGGAAACATTTCCAGAAACAGATTTTTCTTTTCTTTTTCTTTTTTTAAGAACACAATGACTGGAACAGAAACGGTTTTGTAAGAAGAATAAATTACATTTGAATTCTACCTGTTGAGTAGGTTATGAGTTACTGGACACACTTAGCATCAGATTTTGCCATTAGATTATGCAGGTATTTGGGGGGTTACTTTGACTTTTAGTATAGTGGAGTAACACTTGGACAAAGTGGTAATTTACATATTAGTATCCTATTCTTAGGAACTTGAAGAATTAAAAAAAAAAGCCTGCCAAGTCACCTTCCTTATACTGAGGAGGGAATAGTGGATTGGGAGACTATGGTTTATGTTTTACAAATTTGCACAATAAGCTCCTGGTAGAAAACAATCTTCATGTGAATTAAATCTAAGTAGCAATTTTCAAGTTCCATAGTGCCCTTTTTACCTGTTTATTATTACCTGGGGGCACGATTTGTTCATTTACCCACCAGAGTAAGCCAGACCGAAGGACTAAACTTCCATCTGGGGTGATTTGTTATGCAGATAACTGATACAATGGCCATGCGGCTGCCTAGAGCATGGGCATTAAGCATCCCAGCTTTGGGAACCACAGAAAACTTGGCTGGGAATAAATGGATGTCAGCAGTGGAGGTGGCCCATTCTTGAGTAGAACAAGTTGTCTGGACTAGGAGCCAGGGAACAGTTAGAGAAATGTCTTTGGTGGTGCCCATAAGCTCGTGGGTTCTTGGAAGGTATGCAAGTCTCCCAGAATGATGGAGGGTGAATTTCTATCAAACCTTGTAGGGACTGGGGGGTTGAATTAGGTTTATTTTGATTTAGAAAAATAAAGAAATGTGATATTTCCTGCACCCAATTGTTATGAAACAAATCCAAACAGGCTTAAACAAACCTGTTTATATATATAATGTTTATGTTAAACATTTTTCTTAATTTCTTTTTTTTCCTGCAAAACGTGGGAAGCATTATATTTTTAAAAAGTACTAGCTTATGAACTAAAGAAACCTATTCAGTTTCCATTCATGTGGCAGAAATGTCATGGTTTTCATGGGAACCACTTCTCTTCATCTCTTTCTTTGCCACTTGAAGGGTTTTGTTTTGTTTTGTTTTGCATAGTGTGATGTACATTGAAATTGAAACTTATTGACACCAAACAAGGTCAGGGAAGCAAAGGACACATTAGAAGGAACTATGTCATTGTCATTGTTTTTCTTTCTCATCCCCTATTCATTGTTTCTGGTTTCCTTTTTTTTCCTTTCCATCATTGTGTTTCTAAACTCCGAGCACTGAGGAGTGTAGAGTGGGCTGGTCATTAAGTGTGAACTCATGATAAATTCTCCAGAATCTTCCAGATTCACTTATATTCTGACTAGTGTATCTGGTGCTCGTAAGGCTTACTTCTTTTGAAAATTTTTAAGGTCAATCAAATCATGTAATTTATTTGCTCAGAATCCTCCAATAGTTTCCTAGACAGAGTAAAACCCAAAGTTCTTTCCATGGTGTGGTGGTCAGATTAACAGCCTCCCAAAGAGGTTCATACCTGAATTCCTGAAACCTGAATATGTTATTCTACATGGCAAAAGAGACTTTGCAGACAGGCATCTCAGTGTGGCTGAAGCTGTCACAGTGGATATTTTAAATGTGCACTATGATAAGCTGGGAAAATGCTGGCAACACTTTAATTAGAGCTGGCCTGGCAGGTGCTGAAACAGCGCAGACGGCGATGGGTTCTGAGTGCCAGTCAGGTGGGTCCAGGAGGCAGTGCGACCTGGCCGAGAGCTGGGGGGAAAGGCTCTGTGTCCGGGGTGGGTGCTCATACTAAATTTTCCTAAAATACAGCTGAAAGGGCTCATGCAATTCATGTAGCAGCTGAGCTGAGTGCTTCTTGCTTTCCTGACGATGGCTATCATTTTCCGTCTGCAATGAGCTTATTCCCATTACAGAAACGCACATTCTAGCAGAATGAATATGCTTCAGTGTCTCAGCACATGGTTAGCGAGGTGCACACTGGTTACGTATTGGCCCAATTCACTGCTCCTGTGGGTTTCGCTTGCTCCGAGTTGCACGTCTTCATTTTGTCCCTCAGACCTCGAAGCTATTGCCTGTTCAGGTTTAGCGACGTATTACCTTCTGAGGCTCCTCATCTGCCATTTTAATTCCCATTTTGGCCAGTGTTAGTTTGGACAGCCTATTTATCAACTAACCTCTCTGGCTTAATTTATAAGCCCATATTCTCCCATGAGAATGTTCTCCATTCCTCTCATCTCTGCCCCCGTAAGAATCCCTGATGACTGTGCCCTGGCGTTGGGACTCCATCTTCTTCTTGTGTTTCAGACTCGCTTAGACAGACATCAAAATGAGCAACGTATGAATTCATGAGATTAAAAATAAAAGTACTAGTAAAACAAAGAGTCAGTCATTTATCATGGCTATGGTAAAACAATCATTTTTCTAATTATTGAAGGAATAAGAGAAGGATAGTAATAATGCAATCATGAACTACCTTGAGGAGTTGCGACGTGCCAGGTGCATTTCATGCATTATCTCATTTATTCCTCAGAAGACTCTGTGAGCTCAGTGCCATTATTAGTGACATCAGGTCCTTACAGATGGGAAGAGGCTTGGAGAGAGGCTGTGTAATCTGCTCAGTCACCCGGAGTAGAGAGGAAGAGTAGGAATAGTGGGATTTGACTTCATAAACTCCTAACTTCTGCTGCCTTCTAGCATTAATTAATAAATCATAAGGAAAAAGCTGAATGGCTAGGCCATGGTAAAAAAAGGAAAAAGCTGAATGGCTAGGCCATGGTAAAAAAAAAAAAAGAATATCTACATAAATCTATAAAGAAGGAAAAGAAGAGATTGGAGGAACAGTCACAGCAGATACAAAGGAAGTTTGTGAAAAAGAGCATTGAGAAGCCAATTATAAACAGACAACACACAGAAGGGAAAATACAAAATTTAAATAAGTGGTAAGCTTTTCAATAGCGCTGGTATTCAAGGACAGGAAAATGGAAATAACAAGATGCAATTTTGCATCTATAAATTTAGAACGCTTTTTTGAGAACACAAAATTCAACACAAGTGAGGCTATGGAGGGATATTAGTTGCTAATGACATTGCAAATTTGTAGAATCACTTTGTTAAAATTTAGCAATACCTATCAAGGACAATAAAAATGTAAACCCCTCTCCCTCCATTCCCCATATTCCTGGGGGCTTATTTTCAGAAAAATAATTTGAAAGAAAGAAAACTTTAGTTGTTTAAAGATATTTTGTAACAAATTTTCCCCAGCAAAAAATGATAGAAAGATCTTAAATGTTCGGCACTAGAGAAATGATGAAGTCAATTATGTCACCTTTCTATGATGGAATTATACAGCTTTTACAGATAAGACTCATGATGAGAAAACTGCTTAGGAAACAACACCAAATGAAAAAGAGCAGAACACCAATCTGTGTGTACGCACACTGCAGTTACAACCATGTGGGAGCTATGCATATGGAGCAGGGAGAAAAAGTTTCTTTAAAAAGCTGGAGACAGAAATCCTCACCAAGTGAGCTCTCTTTGCTTTGCCAAATATAATACTCCATAGACCCTCATGGATGCAGCAATCTAGAGCTCAGGGCTAGAGTGGGACAGTAATTCAGCGTTGCTCTTCAAAATAAAGAGAAATGAATTTTTAATTTCCTGGAGTAAGCAAAAGTGAGCAGGAATGGGGAGAAGCCGGTGGAGATGAAGGGTGAATTCAGAGACAGAAAGGTGAAAAAGGATGGGTGGCTGGAGCCTTCGGGAGAACAAATGGCCCATGAGAATGTTCTATGAACAACCATAAGGCAGAAGGAGTATAGGAAGGAGGCTGGGTCATGAGAGGGAAAAAACAAAATACAGCTAAACAAGTGTCCCCAGAGAGCTGGTGAATTTGGGATCACCAGGAGGCTGACCTTTGGGTTATACAGGTACAGACTGGAAGATAAGATAAAAACCAAAAAATAGCAACTGTATTAGAGTAGTGGAATATAACCGGAAGTTTTAAAATTTAATTCATATTTATTTCCTTATCTGTTGCTGGGACGATGCTATATGCTTGATTAGAAGAACTTTACAGAAACGTGTGCCAAATCTCTGCATAAAATTCCTTTTCCCTCATGAATTTCTTAGCCATTCTCTGACTTCTCCAACTTCAGTTCTTCCTTACGGATTTTTAAATGCTTTTATCCTGTTCTCCCAGTACCCCATCCACTCAAGCTGGTGAACAAGTGGTATAGCCAGCTCAGAAATAAATCTCAGCACATATTTCAAACGTATATGACAACATTGTTATTTTATTTCTGCAGAGAAAGGATGATTTGCATGGCTGGCATAATTGGCTCTTCATCTGGAAGAAAACAAAGCTTGACTCTGTGCTTCATGCTCTGTACAAAGATAAATTCACAAGGGACCAAAGAGGCAAAGGTTTTTTAAAAAACAAACTTTTGAAGATAACGTAAGACACTATTTGTAATACTTTGGGGGTGAAGGTGGAGATTGTCTTAAGCAAGGTAGGAAATCCAAAACCACGAAAATGGTTTATATGGAAAAAAAGACTATAGACAAGAGTCGACGGACGGTGATGGATTCGGGGAATAATCTGCTCATGTATTAGAGACAAGGGCTTCATATCCCTGGTGTTTGACAGGTTCTCACAAATTGACAGGGAAAAGACACATCCCCAATAGAAAAAGGGGTAAACAGGAGCCCATGCTGGCTTCCCTGTTTCCTTCTCACGTCCGTTCTCTGTCCTCCTCTGCCTGCATCTGTGCCCGGGGAGGTTGCCCTTGGGAGGGACTGCATCAGTTGGGGTCACTGCTGGCTGGCTTGCCATTAGGTGTGGCCCGTGGGAAGAACCAGCGGGAAATTGGAGGGATGAAGGGGAGAGAAGAGCTGGGGTATCTCCCCAACCTGGTGACATGTCTCTGGCAGAAGCTAAGTGCTTCCCCCTCAACACCTCCCTTGGGGCAGCTTTTCCTCCAAGGTTCCAGTACTCGAAGGGCTCACTGGGGGTGACACTAGTTTCATGTCTTGTCCCTTCAGCCCACCCTGGGAGGCAGTAACAGCTCCCCACTGTTTCTCGTCTCCAGGTGCCTCATCAGCTTCCCATCTTTTATCTGCTTCCTAGTCCTGCCTGCAGCTCTACCATCTTTGTTTGAACCACATGGGGTGAGTTCAGTTTCCTGCCGATTCTAACTATACAGATGTGAACCAGCAATACACAGAAGAGAAAGGCAAATCACCAATAAAGACAGGACAATACCCTCAACCTCACCTGTACACAGAGGAATTGAGATTTTAAGTAACAATGAGGTAGAATTACTACTCATCCATTTTTGCCCAAATGGGCAAAAAATAAGAGAATTCATGATGATATGAGGAAATAGAGACTCTCATTCATTGCTGTGTCATGTATAATTTATTATTACATATAGGCTTTGGGGGAAGAAATTTGGCAACATTTATAAAAATAAAAATTGCACATATTCTTTGACTCATTTTGGGCAATTCGTTCTATAGAAACAAAAGCTCTAGAAAGCAAGAATCTATAACCTAGCATATTTACTGAAGAAACTTCATGGATACAAAAAGATGGATTTAACCTGAAGGTCCACCAATGCAGAAATGGTAGAATACATTATGCTATAACTGTACAATGAAATATCAGGCAGCTATTAAACCAAATTTGCTTTGTATTTATTCACTTGGGGGGACATTATGAAATAAAGAGCAGAGCATTGTGTATAGTCTGCTAAATGTCCCCACACAATTCATTCTGCCTCTTTTCTTTGGGTAGTAGAACCTCCAAATTTTAGGCACATGACTAACCGGCTAAAGACCCTACTTCCAAGCCTCCTTTGCAGTTAGCTGTGCACATGGTTCTAAATTATGGCCAAGGAGAATGATTAGAAGTGATCTGCGCAACTTTGAGATTCTGTTCTTAAAGAGAAGGAGTGTTTTCCCTGTCCCCACCCCTTCCCTTTCCTGTTGACTGGAAGGCAGACATGGTGTGAACCACCCCGGAGAATGTGGCTAAGGCAACCCCAAAGGATGGTGAAGCTGCAAGATGGAAGAAGCTTGGATTCCATGATGACCTCAGAGAACAGAACCACCTTGTCAGTTTGGGCCACCCACCTCGGGACTGTTGTGTGAGTGAGAGGTAAACTTCCATCTGTATAAGCCACAAATATGTTGGTCTATTTCAGGAGTGGAATCTGCATCCTAATACAAAATCATTTATTTTTTGTAAAATAAATAGTAAAACCCTTGTGTGCATGTGTGTATGGAGCTCAGAGAAAGATGTGGAAAGGTACATACCAACCTGGTAACCTTGGTCGCCCAGGGGATGGGTCGGAATGGAGTTGGGGATAACGAACTTTGTCTCCATTGGAGGATATGGTATTCTTTCAGCTGTGTTCTAGGCAGGCTTTTTGTGTTGCAAGAAGCAGCGTTTAGTGTATAGATATGAAGAGATCACACAGACTCTGAAATCAGGAGCCCAAATACAGCTTGGCTCGTGAGAACTGGAAAGCAGCCAGGAGCCCTGGCTGGTCTCTGCTTCCCCCTGTGGCTTTCTACATCCTCCTGCCTTTGGCGCATCTGCTGCTTGCCCAAGGTCCCCAAATAGTTGCTCCCTGGGAACGTCTAGACCAGTGATTTTCAAAGTGTGGTCCTCTAGCCAGCAGCAGCGGACTCACCTGGGAGCTTACGAGAAATGCACATTCTTGGGCCCTATCCCAAGCCCACTGAATCAGAAACTCTGGTGGGGCCCAGAAACGTGTATTTTAACAAGCTCTTCCAGTGAGTCTCATGAATATGAAAGTTAGAGAACCACTGGTGTAGGTGATATTCCCGCTCTAATACCTACACTTAATTGGCAATAGGTATTTCTTAATTTAAGAGAGAGAGAATCTCTAATAGGCTCAGTTTATCTTTTTTTGCCAGGCCACAGAAATTATAGGCTGCTGGTCAGCTGATGGGTTTATTGGGTCTAGTAACTATTCTTATTCCAGTCGGTCTTTGCAAGGTGGCAGGATCACAATTTATTTAACTCTTTCCCTGTGGCTATATATTTAGAGGATGCCGTTTTTTTTTTTTCATTTTACACACACACACACACACACACACACACACTCCTAGAATCAAAAAGAATGCACATTAAAACATCACATTGTACTTCATTAATCTATAATATATACAATTTTAAAAAATACTAAAAAAGAATGCACAACTTAGGGCCCCTGTTGTATCATTTTCCACCTCCATTAGTAGCATAAGATTGTACCAGTGCATAATCATCAAATATCGTGATTAAATTATTTTTGCTTTTCGACTAACTTAACAGCATCACTTTAAAAATGAAATGAAGGATACCTTTCTTTACATAAGGGAGGGGCGAGACGTGGCAAGAGTTAAACACCAGACTTGAAGGGACAGCATCAGCGGGGCACTACCCATGTTGCGTAGGCAATGGTGTGAAGATGCAGAGAGGGAGGAGAAAGGGTTTAGGGAGTGATGTCCAGCAGGCAACGGCAAGGGTCTTGGGGAAAGTGCCAGGCAGGGGCTGGGAGTCAGAGAAAGCTGATATGGGACTGGGAGATGTCACATTTATCAGAATCACTTAATAGGTCTGCTAAAAGGTGTCCGAAGGAATCAAGGGACATCGGGTAGCTCATGGGTTAACAATTTCATGTACGTGCATGCTTTATGGACTTAGGACTCGCTTCAGAAAAAAGAAAAAAGAAAAAGAAAGAAAGAGAAAGAAGAATTGGAAGCAATGTATTTTTACACATTTTCAATAACTTTTTTCCCAGAAAAATATATGGGGCATGAAGGTGGGGAAAAAGAAGGACAAATGCGAGATAATTTTAACTTCATATAGATCATGAGGTTATCGTATTGAGCAATAATTTAGCCCTGTGAACGAGAGAAGGGGAAGCCAGCTCTATTTGCTAAAGCAGTAAGAGCTCAGATCCAAAGCGTCCACATAGTTTAGTACGGTAGTGCCTGCGCTCAGCATTCAAAATGCAGCTGCTTTAATTTGCATTTCTTTAATTACTAACAATTATAAGCCTTTTTATATGTTTCTGTTTATTATTAATTCTCCTAATGTAAATTGTCTGTTGTTTTGTCTATTTTGTCCATTTATCCACTGGGCTCTTTTTTTTCTTTCTTTTTTCTCTTTCTTTCTTTCCTTTTCTTTTCTTTCCTTCCTTCCTTCCTTCCTTCCTTCCTTCCTTCCTTCCTTCCTTCCTTCCTTCCTTCCTTCCTTCCTTCCTTCCTTCCTTCCTTCCTTCCTTCCTTCCTTCCTTCCTCCCTCCCTTCCTTCCTTTCTTTCTTTTCTGAATATTACAGGGGTACCGATGTTTTGGTTACATGGGTTGCTTTTGTACAGCTTGAGTCAAAGCATAAGTGTGCCCATCACCCAGGTAGTGTACATTGTACCCGTTAGGTGTGATTTCACTCATTCCTCCTCCCCCCACCCTCCATCTATTTGATTTCCGTTGAGTTTCACTTCCGTACGTGCTCATGAGCGCTGATCAGTTAGTTCCAACTTAACAGTGAGCACATGTGGTGTTTGTTTTCCCATTCTTGCCATACTTTACTCAGGAGAATGGGCTCCAGTTCCATCCAGGTTGTTACGAAAGGTATTGATTTTCCTTCCTTCCTTCCTTTTCTTTCCTTCTCGACAGGGTCTCACTCTGTCGCTTGGGCTAGAGTGCAGTGAGTGGTTTGATCATAGCTCACAGCGACCTCAAACTCCTTGGCCAAGCAATCCTCCTGCCTCAGCCTCCCGAGTAGCTGGGACTATAAGCACATGCCACGATGCCTGGCTAATTCTTTTTTTTAATAGCTAGAATAAGACCTTTCTATTAATCCTTTGTCATATTTGTGATAAATACTTTTTAATCTGATGTATTTTTTGTTTAATTGTTACAGTGTAGAAGTGACAATTTTTACATATTTGAATGTCTGGCTTTAGTGACACTTTTCTCTTGCTTTTAGAGTTGAGGTAGTTACCAGTCCTTCACAGATCTGATAAATACTCCATCCTCATTTCCTTCTGACTTTAGTTAATGTGACTTTTATATTTAACACTTCAAACCATCTGGAGTTCCTTTTTGCAGTGTGCTGTTAAGATACGGATCTGATTTAATTTCCTCCCCAAATTACTATCTAATTATTCCAACACCATTCAAAGAAAGTGTCCTCACCTCAGAGTTTTTAAAAGCTTATAATATCATATAATGAGTTTATATTTGGCTGAGTCTATTTCTGGACTTTCCATTTTGTTCACTGCTGTATGTTGCTTTTCTTTTTTCAAATTTTTTTTTTTTTTTGCTATTATTACATAGTATTCCCTCCCACTTTCGTTAGATGATCTACCTATTCATAACAGTAATTATCCAGGGGACTCAGGGCAGAGTTCTACTATAATAGTTCTGGTTTTTTGGGGGGAGAATCTTTAATAGATAACAAATCCACATGATAATATGTACATTTAACAGGTAAAGCACTACTTTTTTATTAGTATAAAAGTAATAAATGCTCCTTATAAAGTTTTTATTAAGTTTTATTGAGATATGATTTACATAGCAAACAATTGACCCATTTAAAGTGTACGATTCAATGGCTTTTAGTATATCCACAGATATATGCATATATGCAACCATCACCACAATAAATTCCAGAACATTTTCATTATGCCTTGAAGAAACTTTGCACCCCTTAGCCATCATGCCCCAACACCCTTATTCCCCTAGACCTGGAAGGCCACTAATCTACTTTCTGTCTATAGATTTTCCCATTTTGGGCATTTCCCATAAATGGATTCATATAATATGTGGTCCTTTGTGACTTTCACCTAGCATAATGTTTGCAAGGTTCATTCATATTGTAGCATGTGTTAGTACTTCGTTTCTTTTTATTGCCAAACAATATGCCGTCATATGGACATACTACATTTTATTTATTCATTTACCAGGTGATGGACATTTGTATTGTTTCTAGTTTGGGGCTATTATGAATAATGCTGCTATGAATATTTATGTACAAATTTTTGCGTGGACATATGTTTTCCATTTCTCTTGGGTATACACCTAAGAGTGGAATTGCTGGACCATGTTGTAAAGTTTTTAAAATACAGACTTGCATAAAGAAAGAATCATCTAAAATGCCCCCCAACATCTCCTGTCCCCCAAGTGACTCAAGTACTTTAATATTGGGGAGCATATCCTTTTTTCCCAAGCATGCACATATATACCACTCTTTTTCTGCTTCGTTTTACTATTCTTTCTTTAAAATTTTTTTCCTTTGTGCTCATGAGCTCTCTCTCTCTTTATTCTTTAATGAAAATGGGAAAGAACCCAACAGAGGTATAATCATGGCCCAGGGGCACAGCATCCCTTCCAGATCTTTCATTATTGTTGTGTAGTCTCCTTCTGCTGAGAGCTTTGGTGCACAGAACAGAGAAGAGTGAGTAAGAGAGAGAGAGACCTCACTCTCCCACCACCATCCCCTCTCTGCACCTCTGTAGGTAACAACCACCACCCCAAGCACAATCATTATGTGTAATGGAAGAGATATTCATGGGCAATGCTTAGTCTTCCTCACCCCCTCCACAGCATCTCTGCTAGCACAGGGTTAGGGTAGGAAGTGGGGCTTGCAAAATAACCTTGCTATTTATCAAGAAAAATAAAACCAGTGCATGCTTATGTATCACCATTAATCATCCTTTTATTTTATATCCATTTATTTTATAACTGCTACCTTAGTGATCTCTCTCACCAATTCTAATAGTTTTTGGTTAACTCTTGAGTTTTCTAATGCAATTATATCTCTGAAAAAAAGCTTCTATTTTTCCCTTTCTATATTTTAACTCAGTAACTTTGCTTACAGCACTAGAATAGTAGTTCTCAATTCCAACAGATTTATAACAAAAATTATGTAACAACACCTTGACTAATCAGAAACAAAATTCATAGGTAATATAAACCACTTAATCTCATGATTTCTAAACCAGCATTATTGTGCTATAATGTAATATGAACTTAAGGAAAAGTGTTTTATAATAAGACAGTATTTTTTCAAAAATTTAAAATTTTGTTTTAGAGACAGGGTCTTACTCTGTCGCCCAGGCTGGAGTGCAGTGGTGACATCATAGTGACACAGGAAAGAAGACCCCAAAACTGGGGTCCAACCTGAAGGCCAGGAGGGTCCTTGGCTTCATACAGGAAAGAATTCAAGCACGAGCCTTAGGTTGGAAATGAAAGCAAAATTCATTAAACAAATACGTGGCAAGCGAGCTACTCCATAGACAGAGCAACCCCTGCACCTTGCTGGTGAACTCTATTTTGGCTGTCTCTTGATTGTATGCTAGATAAGGGTGGATTTTTCATGGATTTTCTGGAAAAGGGGCCCAGAGTTCTAGGAATTGAGGGTTCCTCTTCTTTTCATACCATATAAGATAACGTCCAGGGGTTGTTGTGGTGACTATAAACTGCCGTGGTGCTGGTGGGAGTTTCTGTTAGCATGCTAACACATTACAAGCAGGGTATAATGAGCAAAAAGGGCAAGCAGATGTCGTTTTCTTTGCCATCTTGGCTCTAACTGGTCTTAACCAGTTTCTTCACTGCATTCTGTTTTCCTGTTTCTGTCAGAGAACTTGGTTTGGGTCTTGCAACCCCTTAAGAGTTGGGCCTGCTGATTTCCTGTCTCAATACCTCATCGGAGCTTCAAACTCCTGGGCTCAAGTGATCCTCCCACCTTAGCCTCCTGAGCAGCCGGGACTACAGGTGTGAGCCACTACCCTTGTAATACTAGTAAGATGGTATTATTTCAAAATGTACATGCAGCCATAATGAAGTTGTCAGATGCTTCTATCTATGTACATTACCACTGAGAATGTGACAACACCAGTTTAGACTGATATAAAAGTGTTTATAGGCTACTCAAATATTAATATCTACAGTGCTGCTATAGGTAACAAGATTTTTTGAAACAGTCAACAGCTTTTGGTAAAGTTTGGAAAAAAAAGTACAATATTCCCTCAAATTATGCGATTGTTTCCTTCCTAGAAAATTTCAGTGTATATTAAATATTTGCAAAGGATTTAATCCTTGCATTTATATGTAACACAGAGTAGGACATTAGAAAGTTGTGTGGAATGTGGGACAATTCCTCGGTTTATGGAACTGCCCCTTGGATTGCAAATATCTGGCATCTTTGGGCCTTACCCAGTGAATGCCATTATCATACCCCCGATCATTATGACAACCAAATATGGCCCCATATTCTTCTAACACATTTCCTAGACTGTACGTATAGATCTCTTAGGGTGTATGTACCTTCCTTGTTGAGACTCAATGGGGACTCTAGAATGATCCTTCAGTACACTGTTGGGTCATAGATGTTAGCAGGTACTTGTAATTAAAATGCTGTTTCACGATCCCATATGATGTTTGCTCTTGGTTTCCGATGGATAATCTTTATCAGGTTATGGAAGTTTTCTATTATTAATTTCTATTCATTGTTTTGTTTCCAGAATGTCCCTTAACTTTTTGTTTACTTTTCACATTTTTATTTAATATTCTTGCTTATATATTCTATTTTTTAACCAACTTTTTTAAGGAGTCATTTAAATATAATGAAATCCATTCATTTAAAATATACACTTTGATGGATTTTGACAAATTTATATACCATATAATCACCACCACGGTCAAGATATAGAACGTTTCCATCATTCCCCTTATGCCCTTTTATAGTAATTGCCTTTAGCCCCATGTAACTTTGGATCTGCTTTCTGTTACTATAGCTTAAACTGATTTTCTTAGAGTTTCATATAAATGGAATCACACAGTGTATACTTTTGTGTCTGTCTTCTTTTGTTCAGTTTGTCTTTGAGATTCACCCATATTTTGTGTATATCAATAATTCATTTCTTTTTATTGCTGATTCGTATTCCATTGTAAGGATATGTCACACTTTTTTTTTTTTATCTGATGGACATTTGGATTGGTTCCAGCTTGAGCTATTATGAAAAAAGCTGCTATGAACATTTAAGTACAAGTCTCTGCATGAATATGTGTTTTCATTTATCTAGGAGTGGAATGGCCGGCTCATTTGGTGTTTATTTAAGTTTATAAGAAACTTGCCAAATTGTTTTTAAAAATGGTCATGCCATTTTACATTCCCACCCGTAATATTGATCAAGGCCTAGTTCCTGTTCTCAAGAAGGTCATTATCCCTAGGACGGAGCCTGGCCCGGCCCCTCCCAATCTTGGCTTTTCTCTGCACCAGCCTATGCTTGAGGGAGGAGGGAGGAGGAAAGGGTGTGGGAGGTGGGGGCCACCAATGGAGCACGCTGACTTACACAGCAGCCCCCTTTGGGGACGTATCCTGGGCAGGGCAGTGGCATCTGTCCCTTTCAGACCATGGAGCAACGGCTCCAAATTCCCACCTTGGTATTTGATTCAGCAAGTACAGAACGAAGAAAAATACTAGAAAGGAAGTGGACAGAAAGAGCCCATTGTCATGTGTGTGAATGACTGTTTGTGCTTGTCTTTCACAAGGTGGGAACCCTCAGCCACTTTCTGTTTTCAATATTTGGCAGAGAAACATGCCTCAAGACTTAATCCCTTCCCCTCCCACAGCCCTTTACCACACAGCTCAGCCAAAGAGAAACCAGAAGTTCCGCTGTCAAAAGGGGAAGACAAGGTAATGGTGACTCTTCCCTAGACAGTGAAAACTCACATAAAACTAGTTTAAAACAGTGTAGCCGGACTCACCGCATCTACAGGGTTTGGGTCTTCCTGCAGGTAGACAGGTCGGCTGGGAGCAGGCCAGGGCAGCAGGGTGCTGGGAGAGCAGGTAGCCTTCAGCTGTCAAGCCCCACGGGCATGCTCTGCCCAGGCTGGCCCCCTGACATCAGTGGGAGTGGAAAGGCCCAGGCCTTTAGGAACGCATGACACGGGACAAATTCTGATGGTCCGTTTAACTCTGAGGCTGTCCCAGCATTTGACTTCTCCCTCCGCCCTTCCTTCCGGAGATGTCACTTCTGAGAGCACTCCCTGGTGAGCATTCTGCACACTAAACTCCATCTGTGTCTGCTTCCTGGGGAGCGCAGCCAGGCCAATTACTTAGTGCAGAAAGTAAGCTGTGAATTATATAATCCTATTTGTATAACGAATGGATAATGTACTTCCAAATGCATAGAACATTTGTGGAACCATACAGAAGGTCCTGGTAGCAATGGCTACGTTCAAGGACTAGGACTGGGATCTTTTGGGGCAGGGAAGGTATTGCTTTATACTCATTGTCACAGACATGAATTGCTTTTTCTTTTATCATTAAAAAAACCCTTTCATTTTGAAGAGCCGTCGGATCGAAATATAAATAGTTGTCATAGCTACCATTTGTTGAACGCATTCTACAAACCACACACTTTAGCGTGTATTCCCTAATCCTCACTGCAGGTGGGTGGCATTAAGACTCCATTTTACAGATGGAGAAGCTGCATGTCAGAGGTGACAAGTGACTGGTCCAGGAGCATTTGCTACCAGGCAGTGGAACTGGAATAGACTCGGGCTCTGACTCCAAAGGTCAGGTTCTTTCTGAGCTCAGTCAGGGTGTTTGTCTTTCTGTCAGCTCAAATGACACCTTCTGTTTTGAGCGGAAAATACGGTTTGGTGGGAAGAACAAAGAACTGGGAGTGGAGATCAAGCTTCTTGTCCTGCTGCTGTCACTATTCACTGTCTCTGTGCTGCACTCGCCTCATCTGGAAAAACTGCAAGGGCAGTTTGGGAGAGGCAGGACCAAAAGACTGTGAGGTTGGCAGAGCTGGGTCCTGCTATTTACTGTGTGTGTTTTCACAGTGACTTAACCTCTCTGAGTCTAGTTTTCCATTCTCTAAAGAAGAGAAAATGGATTGTAAGACTCAGGGTTGTTGTAAGAGTTAAATAAGATAAGATAACAGCACTTACCATATTCTAGGCACTCAAAAAATAATTTCCTCCTCCTTGAGATATAACCTTTGGTCCTCGGGGTAAAGAATGCATAGTTTTTGCATAAGCAGGAACACTAAGTTTGATAAAGAACATGTATTTAATATATGTGAAAGGACTGGTTTGGGATTCTTTGATGGATCAGTAGAAGAAAGGAACCATTTTCTCGTGATTCTAACCTTTACATGACAGAAGATCTAAGGGGAAGGGCTATCCTGGATGGGAAGTGGGAGAACAAGAGATCCCACATGGAAAATGTAAAGGGAAAAAACTCAATCCCTAGACCTGAGAAGAGTGGTGCTACGGTGGGTTGAATGGTGGCTCCCAAAAAGGTATGTTTACGTCTTAAACCCTGGAACCTATGAATGTGGCCTTATTTGGAAAAAGGGTCTTTGCAGATGCAATCTCAAGGTGAAATCATGCTGAATTATCTGGGTGGACCCTACATCTAATGACAAATGTCCTTATAAGAGACACAGAGAAGAGACCTGGGGAGAAGAGGAGAAGGTCCTGTGAAGATGGAGACAGAGAATTGAGTTATGCAGCCACAAGCCAGGGAACTCCTGGAGCCCCGGGAAGCTGGAGGAACTGAGGACGTGTGAAACTGAGTAGCAAGTGTCAGTAGAATTTCACAAAGCCCCGCCTCAGTGACCTAGCGCAGCCCTCCAGAGCAATGCCCCGAATATGGTAAGCAGGAGAGAGCACGGGTTCCCACTTCTCTTGCCTGAATCAATGCATTTTTAGAAAAGGTAAGTTTAATGAGCCTGGCCTTTGACTCTTCCTATACATAAGATAACATCTGACAGGATTAACGATTTTGCCTCTGGAATCTCTAACCAGATGTACCCTCACACCCAAACTTGCATGAGATTTTGCTGGAATGTAACTTCTGAGCACATTTGGTGTAACTTACGAACACGTGCAGAGCTGCCACCACCTGTACGTAAACTGTGGGCTGAAACCCTGCTTTGGAGCAGTCTGCAGGCCCCTCCTGCGTCACGATTCCCAGTAAGACTCTGGATAAAACTAACTGTAATTCTCTAAAAGCCTGTTTTTTTCTTTGGTTAACAGAAGGATTATCCCCTCCAGGCCTTAAGAGGAAGTGCCACCCTGCTGACACCTCGATGTCAGACTTTCTGCCTCTTGAATTGGGAGAGAATTAATTTCTGTTGTTTTAAGCTACAACATTTGCGGTCATTGGCCACAGCAGCCACAGGAAACTAGTACAGGCGCCATGGGACAATTTTAGTCACAACTCTGGGAAAAGAATCAAGATTAAAAGACACCGAAAAGGACCTATTTAACTAAATATGTAGCATCAGGCAATAGGAATACACACCTCACACAGACGGCATGCTGGTCTGAAACCAAGTCACGCAAAGGGGGAATCAGGTCAGTGGCACCGGCAGGACGCAGGGCAGGAAACCGCAGAGCTGCGTTGCGTGAAGCGAGAGATGCCTGCCATCTCAGAGCCTGCCATGGATTTCTCGAATGCCAGGGAATTGGGCAGAGACATACAGAGAATGAGCACGTTTCTGTTAAAATAAGAAAAAATGAAAAATATGTAAGGAGCTGGTCAAGGCGCGAGGAGACATAGCTCCCTTCCAAGGAGCCAGTGAGCACTGGGGTGTGCTGGCTTCTCAGGGCCAAAGCTTTGAGAGGGAAGAGTCTCACAGACAAATGTGTCACAAAGAAAGGGCATGGAAACGACCTAAGTGTCCTTAATTCCTCAGCTAGGGCTTGCCCTGCCTGCTGTTTCCTGATGAGTACGTGTTGGTTTTATATTAAAAAGTAAAACAGCCGGGCGCAGTGGCTCACGCCTGTAATCCTAGCACTCGGGGAGGCCGAGGCGGGTGGATCGTCCTGAGCTCAGGAGTTCGAGACCAGCCTGAGCAAGAGCAAGACCCCCGTCTCTACCAAAAATAGAAAGAAATTAATTGGACAGCTAAAAATTTATATAGAAAAAATTAGCCGGGCATGGTGGCGCATGCCTGTAGTCCCAGCTACTCGGGAGGCTGAGACAGTAGGATTGCTTGAGCCCAGGAGTTTGAGGTTGCTGTGAGCTAGGCTGACACCACGGCACTCGCCCCAGGCAAGAGAGTGAGACTCTGTCTCAAAAAAAAAAGAAAAAAGTAAAACAACGGTCCCAACAATGACGACAAACAGCGAGAAATAGCGAGTGTGGGAAGTCTGCGTGGACATATCCCTGGAAGAAAAAGGAACCCACTGGGGCAAAGGTCTCCTCCCACCCCGCGGGGCCTGCTTGTTGAGGAAGCCGAGGGAGAGGGTTTAGGGGAGCAAAGAAGCAGGCGAAGGGAAAGCCATGGAGGAGCAGAGAAGAGTGAGACACTGCAAGAGCCAGGGAGGGGCTGAGCATGGGGGCTCACGCCTGTAATCCTGGCGCTCTGGGGGGGCCAAGGTGGGAGAGTTGCTTGAGCTCAGGAGTTCGAGACCAGCCTGAGCAAGAGCGAGACCCCGTCTCTACCAAAAATAGAAAAATCAGCCAGGTGTGGTGGAGCGCACCTGAGGTCCCAGCTACTTGGGAGGCTGAGGCAAGAGGATCACTTGAGCCTAGGAGTTTGAGGTTGCAGTGAGCTATGATCAGGCCACTGTACTCTAGCCTGGGTGACAGAGCAAGACTCTTTCTCAAAAAAAAAAAAAAGAAAAGAAAAAAAAAAAAGAAAAAAAAAAAGAGCCAGCAAGGAGACACTGTTTGGGCAAAGCTGCGGTGGTGAAGCAGGGAGAGGTACTTATTCCACTGAGACTTTGCAGCTCAGGGGAGGCGCAGGGTCCAGAAAGGGAAGTGTCAGTGTCGAAAGCTGAGTTCTATTAACCCCGAAACAAGGGGCCCTTTCCTGCTCAGCTACTTAGGCACTTGAACAATTCGAGGAGGGAAGTGACAAATCCAGGAAGAAATGTCAACGTACACATGCAAAGTCTTCTAGTCGGCTAGGTTGAGGATTTTTTAGAATGACCAAAAGTATAGCACAGGAATCACAATATAAGTAGGACCTAATACAGGACCTACAAATAAATTCAAATGGGAACTTGATATAAATAAAGATGACATTTCGTTTAGAGGGGGAAAGATGGTTTCCTTGATACAGGGTGCTAGCAGAACTGACTATCCATCTGGAAGAAAACACGGTTACACTTCTACCCCTCTTCACATGCAAAAATAAACTCCAGATGGATTAAAAGTCTAAATGTGAAAAATACAAATATTAGATACAAATGTAAGAAATTATTTATAAAATTGTAAAGAAGACCTTCTGCAGCAAAAGTTGAATCCCCGAAACCTAAAGTCACCATCTAAAAGTAATAGTCATATGTCACCTCTTAAAAATTAACATCTTTTTTGTACAGTGAAAGAAACTATAAACAATGTCAAAAGAAAAATGATAGATTAAATACTTAAAATATATTTGACAAAGGATGAAAGTTGCTAATGTACCCTAGCTCTTATAAACCAATTTTTAAAAAGGACAATTAATCCAATTAAAATTGGCAAGCAAAGCAACAGACAATTCTAGAAAAAAAAAGCAAGTCATAGGCATTATGAAAAGATTCTCAACCTCACTAGTATTCAAGGAAATGCTAATTAGCATAACAATGAGTATAGTGGGGGGTTTTTTGTTTTTTTTTTTAATCCATCAGATTGGCAAAAGAAAAAAAAAGATTGGTGAGACTATTGATATGGGTGTGGAATATGAATTTCTACAGCCTCTCTGAAAAATATTATAATAATATATATTTAAAAATGCACATATTTGTTGATCCAGCAATACTTTATAATCTATCCTGCACAAAGAATAGCACCAGTACATAAAGAAATATGTTCCAGGAAATTTATTGTAGCATGGCTTTGTAAGGGTAAAAAAAAAAACTAAAAACCATACCTAACTTGAAGAAAAAGAACTTAACTTCCATCAGTAGAGAACTGATATATTATAGTATTAATATATTTATACTATGGAGTAGTAGGCAACTTTTAAAAAGAATGAGTTAGATATATGTGCATTGACCTAGAAGTGTGTCTGGATTAATGGAGGACTTTTTTTGTTCTTAAACATCCTCTTGAGGGCTGTGTTTACCTAAGCAGGAAACAATTTGCATTTCATCCATTATATAAGGAGTCACACATAGAAACTTGAGTTAATTTGCACCGTATTTCTGATTTATTCCCATGATGTTTTAGCATCCCTTACAGTGTGGCCCCCTCGGGCATGGTTCAGCTCATCTACGTCTGTATTGGGCTTGAGAGACTAGGGGTACTAGCTTTCAACAGCAGAAGAACAGCTCCTTGGACCAACCCTCCCACAGGTAGCACTATAAACTCTGGATAAAACGAACAAAAACATGTACCGAAAGGCACTGGAGAGCAACAAAAAGCAGACAGACATTGGAGGAGCCCAGGCTTAGAAGAAGGGAGAAATTCTTAGCTGTTTTGCCCAAGGGCAGGCTCCGGTCCATGCCCTGTGCAGCAGCTAAAATTCAGATAGATCGTACACAGCCTAACTGTCTTAAAGAACAAAAAGATATATTATAGCAACTGGAAAGGAGGGGGGTTATTTTAGAAGGGAGAGAGGAAAAGAGGAGAGTTCCAAACTCTGAGCATAAACTCTGTCCAAACCTCTGCCCAACTTCTCTCTTTTTTTTTTTTTTAACCCTACTTGCAAGCTAACCAGCTTCTAAACTATGGCTGTGCAGGCCAGACTCTGAAAAGCCCATTAAAGCCTGAAAGGACTAGAAAGTCCTGCTGTTCCACACCGCAGTGGAGAAGACGGAGTTTGCAGTTTGAATCCACCAAAAATAACAGTCTGCTTAAAAAAATATTTCAGAGGCATAATAGGATCCAGAGTCTCTGTGAGTATCATTTACAGTGTCCAGGGTACGATCCAATATTACCAGGCCATCTTCATTTCATTGACACTGTTCCCCACAACTTCAGAACACATATTCTTTTCAAATGCACATTCATCAAGATAGATCATAAGCTGGGCCATAAAACAGATATCGATAAATTTAAAACATTGAAATCATAGAGTCTGTTTTTGACCATTATGGAATTAAATTAGAAATTAATAATAATATATCTTTAAAAAGTTTGAAAATTAACTCACTTTTATTATAAATAACCCATGGCTCATATAAGAAATCACAGGGTGTAAACTTAGCGGAAATCAAGAAGCCAGGAAGAGGGAGGAGGGGAGGGACAAAAACCTACCCAATGGGTGCAACGAACACTATTTGAGTGATGGGTACACTTACAGCTGTGACTCAAGCATTACAAAAGCAAACCATGTAACCAAAAACATTTGTACCCCCTTAATACTTTGAAATAAAAACACACATACACACATATGCACGCACACGCACACCCACATGAAAGAAAAGAAATTACAGGGGACATTAGAAACGATTTTGAACTAAATTACAATGAAAATACAATATGTCAAAATTTGGGAGATGCAGCAAAACCATTGAATTGGGAAAATTTATAGCTTTAAATGCTTATGGTAGAAAAGATGAAAGGAACAAAATCAATGGCCAAAGTTCAACCTTAGGAAGCTAGATAAGAGCAAAGTGAACCCAAAGGAAGGAAAAGGAAGGAAATAACAAAGACGAGAGCAGAAATCAGTGAAGTAGAAAACAAACAGTAGAAAAAATTAACAAAACCGTAGTCCATTGGCTGAGGTTAATAATAAAAAAAGAAAAATTAACAAGACTAAAAGCTCATTCTTTGGAAAGATCAATAAAATTAATAAATGTCTATCTCAACTGATAGAGACAGAGACAGACAGACACGCATACACATGCACACGCACACACACACACACACACACACACACCCGCATGCATATGCCTGCACAGAGAGAGAGAACACAAATTATCGATATTGGAAGTGAAAGACGGGCTATCGTTACAAATCCTACAGACATTAAAAAGATAAAAATGAAATATTGTGAATAACTTCATGTCGATAAATTTAAAAAACAGATGAACAAATTTCTTGACAAATACAATGTATTAATACTGGCACAAGATGAAACATAAAATCCAAATAACCTCATATCCATTGAGGAAATTGAAATTGGTAGTAAAACCTCAAAGAACAATTTAGGCTTGGGTAGTTTTACTGATTAATTCTCTCAAACATTTAGGAAAGAAATAACACAGGAATTTCTCTATCAGAAACAGAACAGAAGGAATACTTCCAAATTCATTTTGTGAGGCCAGATTAACCCTCATACCAAAAACTGACAAAAGACATTACAGAAAAGAAAATTACAGACCAGTCCATGAACGTAGATGCAAAATTCCTTAACAAAATCTTAGCAAATCAGTCATATTTCAAAAGAATGATGCATCATGATCAAGTGAGGTTTATTCCAAGGATTCAAGGATGGGTTAACCCCCTAGGAGCTAGTGGTAGATTTATGGAAAAGAAATACAAAGTTAAAGCAGATGAAGAAGAGATTTTCTACAATTTATTTATTTTTTTAATTTACTAGGAGGAAAAAAAATAGGTGGTTGCATATAGCCAAAAGCACTGGACTAGAATCAGGAGCAGGCTTTAGTCCTGGTTCTGCCTCCAACTCAAAGTATTAATATATTAGAAAGGTCACTTTGCCTCAGTTTTCACGTGTGTCGAATAATGACCTCTTAGAGTCTTTCCCAGCTCGAACACTCTAAGAGTCTATGAGGTCAAGTCCTAACATTTTTGTTACAGCTGCCTAGACTTTTTGCTTCAGCACCTCAAAAGGCAGAAGTAGAAAATGTGCAAGATACACTTTCATGCACGAATGAAGGCACCATCTGCACATGACTTGACGTGCCAAGGATTCATGGGTGGCCCCCACTTGAGCACGCCCACATGTCCTCAGGAAGTACTTTCAAATCAACACTCTGGAAGGTCTCCAATAGGTCATGGTACTATGGAAAGATCCTGGACTCTGCACTGAGACTGACCTGGGTTTGAATCTTGCTGTCTGCTAACTGACCCTGGAAACATTATCTAACATCACTGACTCTCAGTTTCTTCATCCGTGGAGATAATACCTGTGATGCAGAACTGTTGTGAGAATTAACTGACATAGTGTAAGAAAGTTCATGAATTATAGTCAGTGCTCAATAAACATTAGCTTCCATTGCTTTATCAGTAAATAATTAGGTTTCCTATGTATAGCAAAACAGCCAAATGATCATGGCTCAAAGAAGACAGAGACATATTTGTTTCTCTCTCATGTAAAAGAAGTCCGAGGTGAAAAACCTGGAGCTGGATTGGGAGCTCCTTGGTCAGCAGGGAAGCGGGCTCTGCCGAGCTTTCTTCACTACCGTCCTTAGAGTACGGCTTCCGTCCACACGGTCGCCTCATGATCTATGCGGGTTGTTGGATCTCCAGCCATCTCATTCACATTCCAGGCAGAAACCAAAAGAAAGGGAGAAAGGCAAAAAGGGTTTCTTCCAACAGAGTTAAGCCTCTTCTAAAGAACTTTCCTAGACACCCCAGCCAATGACTCCCATTTATATTTCATCAGCTTCCTCTGAGTTACAAGAGAGACTGGGGAATGGAGTCTTTCAGTGGGGCACATTGCTGCCCCCAAATAAAACTGAAATTCTGTTAGTAAGAAACAAGCGGAGAGTGAATATTGGGTAGGTAACCAGCAATCTCTGTGACACTCTTTTTTCCTGTTACTAAGGTCACTTTGGGGTTGAGGATCATGGCATTACCACGAAACAGCTGGCATGGCTTCTAAATAACAATACATGACAAGCGAGGCAGCTCTTGTGTAACGAGTGGCTTTGAATTCAAAATCTAGCTTTGACATTTACTAACCAAGTGACAATGCGTCATGCAGATTACCTTATTTGAGCCACATAGCAGGCAACCAACATTCTGTTTCTCTGAACTTGAGATCCAGAGCCTGGAAGCAGGCACTGCCATTGTCCATGATGGCCCAATGAGGGGCCCTCGGGCTGTGGCCTTCGTGGGGAGTGGCCTTTTTGATGAACAGGCAGGGAGGTTGCACTCTTTCAAGAGGGCTAGGCTTCTAAGGTTTCATCTGCAAAGCTACTTATTCCTGAAAAGCTACAAATGGCCCCAAATTGCCAGCCTTGGATTTTGATAAGATGCCCTACTGGGTTGGGCTGAAACTGTCTTAAGCAGGTAGGAAGGGCAGCGGTCTATTCCCCTGCCACCTGTAATGGGCGGTGGTGCCAACATAGGCTAATGGTGATTTGTGGGGCCCTTCAGTTCACAGTAGGGCCATTTAACTCCTAATCTAGTGGGCAGAAGCATGGACTCTGGAACCAGACTGTCTGGGTTCAAAACTCAGTGCTGCAATTACTAGCTGTGTGCCCTTGGGCAAAAGTTATTAAGCTTCTTTATCTGTAAAGTGGCCGTGCTATTAGTCCCTTCCTCATAGGATAGCTAGGAGAATTAAGACAAATTAAGAGCTTCCACTAGGTATGGCACACTCCTGCACCTCTACCTTCTGTCCCAGCAAGTGAGGCTTTGATAACCAGGGAAAGGACCTGGTCCCCAGTCTTGGGGGATTATGAAACCACATCTTGAAAATGTCAGGAACAGGGTTTTCTTCCCCTTTACCTGCCCCCATATGCCTTAGATGACACATGCTGATCTCTCTGTCCCCTCCTGTTTGCCATGCCAAACAGGACTCTAGGGCAGCAGCCAAGTCCAGTTCTCCATCCTTCCTCAAGGCCGTTCGCCTGGCGTCCAGTGCTGCAGGGAATGACCGCAGAGCCTGCCCGGAAGAGGGCTGAACAGGGCCCTGAAAAGGGGCAGCTGCTTCCATCCCCCCGTTCTGCAAAACCCACCGAATGGAGGTGCAAAACCAAACAGTCACTATTTCCCCCCACCCGGCCCCACCTGCTATACAAAGAAACAGGGTGAAATTGCCAGTGTCAGACACACTAGGAATGTCCTCTTACCAAGGGAGTGTTGGCCTCTGAGTCCTCTCCCCAGCCGAATGCCAGAGGTCAATGCTATGCAGCAGTGGGAGCAGAGTTTGGACAGCTGACCCAGCACCCATGACCCTATCTGAAACTGGCAGACGCCCTCTAATGGTTTAACAGGTGTTAAGAATTAGGTTAAGAGTTGTCCAAATCCTCTTGGTTAGGAGGCAGGACAGGGCCCCCCCTCCCTAACATCTGGAGCTGGAAAGGACTGTGCATTTGAACAGCAGGGACATCGGGGGAGTTGACCTCAAATGGATGGACACACGATCAGGAGAAATGACTCCAGCAAGGAATACAGACTTCAGGGAGAGGGTAGACTCTGGAAGACCAGTGTTAAAGCAAGGTTCTCCAAGTAGGGTACTCCACCGAGCGCTGGCACTATCTGAGTTGGAACGCCTTCACGGTCCACAGCAGGAAACAGAAGGCTTTTGGAGTTCCAGCTTGCCCAAGAGGGGAATATAAGTGCGGGGCTGAGGTAAGAATTTGGGGTCCCTGTCTTTCAGTCCAGATCTGTCCCCTGCTCCAAGATCCCTTCCCCACTATACACTCCCTCTCTGCATCTTCTAACAGTCCAGGTTTCACTGCTCCCCACTGGTTTCCTGGATGTCACCGGTGACCTCAATGCTCTGCTTTTTTTTATATCAGATTTTGTTCTTCCAGACCCTCATGGTGATCCACTGACAAACTTCTCTGAAAACCTTCCTTCCTTGGTCTCTGTTATTTGGGCCTGCTTCTCTGGTCACCCTGGTCTCCTTTGCAGACCCTTCTGCCTGTGGTCCCTAAGCACAGCACCTCCCTGGGGCTCTGCCCTTGAGGCCAGGCTCTTGCTGTGTATCCCCTCAACCCCATCCGCTTGTGCGGTTTCAGCAGAAGAGTCAGAGAAAGAGATGCTAGGATGCTGGCTTTGAAGATGGTGGAAGGGGCCACGAGCCAAGGAATGTGGGTGACTTCTGGAAGCTGAAAAAGCAAAGGAAACATTCTCTATTTGCAGAAAGGAACCCAGTGCTGCCAACACCTTGATTTTAGCCTGGTGAGACTCATGTGCCACTTCTGAGCTACAGAACTGTAAAATAGTAAGTTGGTATTGTTTTAAGCCACTACATTTGTAGTAATTTATTCCTCATCGTGGTGTCTCCATTCTCAAATCCATTTCATTTATTTCCACCTGGACTTGAACCCTAACTTTCCTTCATCTCTGGCTCTCTGGGTCCGTCCTCCGGACCCTGGGTGGTTGACTCCAAGGGCAAGTACTATTCAGATCCACACAGCAGCAGCAAAGGGAGGAGGACAAGGAGGGGGCGGCGGGGGAGCGCAAGGGTTAATTAAGCAAGAGCTCTGCCTCTGGAACCAGACAGGCCGGGCACTCAGCCTCCAGGAGCACTTATTCTCAGTGCAAGTCTGAGCAAGGTATTTGGCCTGTTTCTTCAGCTCTAGCAGAAAGACAGTGATAGGTGCTGCCTCAAAGGGTGATTGTGAGGGTGCAATGCAATGACGGATGTGGGGCGGGAAGCACCCCGCCCAGCGTCGAGCGACAGATTAAAGGGCAGTGATAATGATCATACATTTAACATAGGAGATGATAACCGATGTTCCTGTGCCATCAGGAGACCAGGTCCAAGGAATTGCGGGAAAGGTCACTGGAGGATACTCAAGGCCCAGCCTTCCTCCTCTTCCCCTTCCTACTGGGGCAGCAGAGGCTTAGGGACAAACCCCAGGGGATGAGGAGGTGGCGTGGACAGCTGGTGCTCAAGCAGACCCCGGAGCCCAGCTCCCAGAGGCCTGGCAGCCTAACCCTCCCTACTTCCCCTCCCAACAGCAGCTCGGGCTGCCCTTGGGTGGCCGGGGATCAGGGCTGGTTTCACGCGGAGTGGGGCGCACGTGGCGCGAAGCCCCCTGCCTCCTCCCACCCTCGAGCAGGGGGCCGTGGGGGGAGCTGGCCAGCGTCCCGGCCCGCGTGGGGTTCTCACTTCCCCTCCCCAACGGCCGCGGGTGCAGGTGCCCCGGGCCGAGCGGGGCGGTCCCTGTGGACACGCCCTAGCGGCGAGTCCTCGCCGCTGCTCCTCCGGAGGAAGCGCCAGAGCGCAGCTGGTTCTGCGCGGAGCCCGGCACCCCTCCCGCCCCGCGCCCAGGGACGCCGCCGGCCCCGGCTCCGGGCACGGGCACGGGCACGCAGCGAGCCGGGGATGTGAGCTGCGCCCCGCGGCATGGCAGCCTCAGGTGGGTAGGCGGGCGCCGGGCCCTCCGCGGAGGCCCCTCGCTCGCGCCGCTTGTCCCTGTGCCGCTCTCTGGCGCCCACCCGCACCCTTCGGGAGCTCCCTCGCACTGCTATGTGCGGCTTCAGTGCGGCGGTCCGGCGTGCTTTCTGTTCTTTTCTCTGTTCCCTGTTGCGAACTTCCCTCCCCAACTTTCCCCTGTTCCCCTCCCCAGCCTGTTGCGCGGCTCTCCTCTCCGCGACCCGCCGCCCGGTCTTTTAAGTCTCATTCTGTCCGTCTCTGGCCGTCGGAGCGCCTGGCGGGTAGCTCCCCCCGGCTCCGGTTCCTCGGACTCTGTGAAGCGGCGGGCGGACTTGTCTACGCCGGCCAAACGCTTCTCTTCGGCCTCGCCGGACCCATAGGGGGCGCTCAGACAGGCCGAGGTGACGCTGGCAGACCAGAGGTGGCCCTTGGTCCAGTTTCCCAAGACCTCTTCCTGCACCCGGTCCAGGCTTTGTTTTCCGTCTGGGTTTTTGTTAGGAATCCGGGAGCGCTATTCCTTTAGCTTTACTTTTACTATGTCCATTGTAGAACTTTGGGGAATGGGGAGAGTCTGCGGTCACCGGGTAGATCTACCCATCAAAGGGTGCCACCAATCTTTTCTGGCTGGTCTTGGGTTCCCTTCTGGTTCATGGGTGCGTACACTTGGCAAGTCACTCATTCACCGAGATCGAGGACAAATGGCATGATACTGATAGTAATTAGAGACAACTAATGATCCTGTTCTCAGTGGTGACCAGGACATACCGTCTCTTGTCTCCGGGAGTTTATAGTCCTGGGAAGGAAAGCAGTAAGTAAACAGGGAATTACTAGATGAGAAGAGATAGTTACCATGTTTGCAAAAGGGTGCGCTTGTATTTTCCAAGCCCGCTTTATGATGTTTTAGTAGAGATAACATGTGTAAACAGATCTCAAATGCCTCCTGAAAAAGAAAATCTAGTTAGCCAGGAGAAGGCACTGTTGTTGGAGGAGGTGAGCAAATTCTAGAGTGAAGAGCCATCCTTTCCCAGATCCTCTGAGGTCTAGCCTGGTAATGGTGCTTTGGAAGAAAAGGTAGAAAAAAGCCAGCGGTGATGGTTCTATTAGATTTGGTGATATGGGCTCATTATTTCAGGGGGTGGGAGGGTAGTTAACCTCAGCCTGGTGGCTCTCTAGCTGGGCTCTGGAGGCTAGAAGAAGGTGTATCGTGAATCAGGAGCCCCTGATAATAGTAGGCTTATGGTAGTCCACACACTGCATTTGAAAGCCAAAGTTATGCAGAGGGAATTCAGGCATTTGACAAATATTGATTGCATGGTTACTGTTTCTAGATGTAGGGTAAACAAAACAGAAAAAGCCATGCCCCCGTGCCTCTTACCTTGCAGTGAAGACAGGCTATACATTTAATAAGAAAAGTCCGTGGTCTGATATGCGCTGTGGACAAACACTACAGAGGGGTAAGGGGGGTTGGAGTTAGAATTTTAAATGAGGTGTCCAGGTTAGGCCTCGTGGAGAAAGAGACATTTGAGCCAAGACCTGCAGGAGAGAGAGGGGTCCCGTGAGGAAGGGTGCTCTGGCGACAGCATATATGTGGTGTGTCTAAGGCATGGGGAGCAGACCAGAGTGGCGGGAGGAGGTGGGTGACGGGGGAGAGGGAGACGAGGTCAGAAAATGAACAAGTGAAGCTCCCATGTCCTTCCGCAATTGGGAACAGGCCCTGGGCTGCTGAGGCCAGGAAACAACACACAGGGAGGGCTTTTGGGCAGAGGAGGCCAAGAAAATGATCTCTCTCTTCCTCTCGTCCAGTGTCCCGTGTGCATCTCCCCAGTGGGCATGGCCAGAGGGGCTAGGAGGGCAAGCTCCAGCTCAGATGGGGACCCTAGCCCAGGGGCCGGACCTGGGGCTGTGTATGGGCTCTGCAGCGGCTTCTGCAGATGTCTGCAATGGTTAGAGCTGCCAAGTGTTTTGCTGGTAGCATCCTCTGTGATGAGACGCTGCTCCAGGTGCTGCAAATGGGAGCTGGGCCTGAATCCCCTGGGCTCCCTGAGGTCTGGTGGTACAAGGACCCCGGGGAGCAGGTCACAGCGGTGACGGCGACACCTCTCGCCAAAATGCTGTGGGCTCCAGAGTCATCTAGGCTACCCCTCACTGTGGCCTTCTTTTTAAAATAGCTTTATTGTAATATAATTCACATGCTGTCCAGTTTGTCCACTTTCAATGGTTTTTATCATCTTCACAGATACGAGCAACCATCACCACAGTCAATTGTAGAACATTTTTGTCACCTCAAAAAGGCACTGTAAGCTTTAGCTATTACCCTTCTATTCTCCCCTCTGCCCCAGCCCTGAGATCTAATTTGTCCCTACAGATTTCCCTACTCTAGGCTTTCATATGAATGGGATCACACACTGTGTGGTCTCTGGTGACAGGCTTCTTTTACGCAGCATAATATTTTCAAAGTTCATCCTATCGTAGCATCTGTGGATATTTAATTCCTTTTTATGGCCTATTCCTCTGGTCTTCTTAAATTCCCTTCCACTGAAGCATAAGCATTAGTCTTTCATTTTCTGAAAGACATGTTTGCTTATTGAAATCTAGGAGAATCTAGGCTCTCTGTCCTTAAAATAACCTTGGATAGTAAGATAAAATGAAACGGACTCAGTCTGTCCCAGAATATTCTCTAGATGGCACCTTGTGTATTTACACATGGCAGGGAGAGAGAAGCCGGAAGTGACTTTCCCAAGTGGCCAAGTCTGTGGCTGGGCGAAGATGAGAACTCTCTCCTCTGTGTGCCAGCCTCCAAGTCTTTGAAGAAAGCGCTCATACCTTTTTCTGCCCGCTTTCTCCCAGGTTTCTCTTATCTTCAGATCCTTCTGCCATTCCTGGACTTGCAGGGACATTTTACTTTTTTGTGATCTTAACTTCCATCTGATCCTTGAGGTCTCTCAATACTCTTGTTAATCCCTGACCTTGAACACCTTCGGGGACAGGAAGCTCCTCGTGTGATTTCTTGTTAGATCTCTGCCTATCCTGATCACCTTCTCTATCTCACCTCTCTCTTCAATTACGGTGCTCAGCTTCAAACATGGGGCTCCAGGACAAATGAATGGGGTGCCAGAGTCCCCTACAGACTGAAGGAATGGTCTGGGATGAGTAGTTTGAGAAGCTCCTGGGCACTTCCCCTCTGCACTTTTCTCCAGTGGGTTCTCAATCATGCAAAGGCATCTCTCCTTGAGCCACTGTGCTGCTTACCACCGCCCTGACACCCTGCTGCCACCAGGCCAGCCCCTTCCTCTCTGCTCACCCATTCCTTTCTCCTGCTATCGCCAAACCTGATCTTTAAGTTTTGCAAAGACAAAGACCCTTTCTCATTTTTTGTCTGGGGATAATGGACTCCTTGTTGTTCATATATTTAGTTTCCTTTAATAGAAAGAGAGAGAGAGAGAAAGGGAAGTATTTGAGGACGTGTGGAGAAGTGACTGATGGTTAAAGGAAAGGGGTTATCATTGCAGCAAGGGGTTTCCCCATACGAGGGAGCATTGCTGACAAAGCAGGCGTCCTACACCGCTGCCCAGCACATCACGGAGGGACTGCAGCTTCCACTTTGGACTTTTTCACAATTTCCCCATCTTTGAGTTTCAGCAACACAGCAATATTCAGGAAAGTGATAGATTTCCTTGTCCTCATTTGCATTGAGGCAAATTTGCCTAGTTTTCGTATATTGGTCTAAGTCACCCCAGAAGTTAGTGACCAAATAGGTGGTAATATTAACTAGTTGGAGGCACTTTTGCTCAAAGGGGATTAAATTTAACACTAGAACCCCAAGAAGGAGACATTTTAAATAGCTGTTTTTTATGTAGAAAAGGCTAACCTCTTAAATGCTTTTTATTTCAGTTGTATTTTTAATAAAGTTTTATTTTAGAACAGTTTTAGATTTCCAGAAAAACTGAAAAGATGGTACAGAGAGTTCCCATATATTCCAGTTTCCCCTATTATTAATATTTTATATTGGTGTAGTATTTGCTGTCATTAGTGAACCAATATTGATAAATTATTATTAACTGGACTCCATACTTTATTCAGATCTCCTTCGTTTTTACGCCATGTCCTCTTTCTGTCCCAAGATCCCATCCCAGATTCCTTGTTACATTTAGTGGTCATGTCTCCTTAGGTGCCTCAGGCTATGATTTTCTCTGATTTTCCTTGTTTTTGATGACTTTGACAGTTTTGAGGAGTGCTGGTCAGTTATTTTCTAGAATGTCCCTCGGTTTGGTTTTGTCTGATATTTTTCTCATAATTAGACTGGGTTGATGGGTTTTGGGGAGGAAGATCACAGAAGTAAAGTGCCATTCTCATCACATCATGTCAAGGGTACACATCACTGAAATGATTTATGACTGTTGATGTTGGTCTTGATCACTGGGCTGAGGAAGTATTTGCTAGGGTTCTACAACATAAAGTTACTCCTTTTTTCTCTCTTTCTGTACTGTGCTCTTTAGAAACACAGCCCACGCTTAGGAGAAGTTATACGTCATCTCCTTGAGGGTGGAGTTATCTACATAACTTATTTGGAATTCTTACGCATGGAGATTTGTCTCTTTTCCCTGATTTATTTATTCAGTTAGTTATTTATATCAGTATGGACTCATGGATATTTATTTTATGCCTTGGATTATAATCCAATATTGTTTTATTTATTTATTTTTTTGCTCAGATTGTTACAACTTTGGCCGTTGGGAGCTCTTTCAGTTGCCTCCTGTGTCGCTTTGACATACGCCTGTCATCGTATTTTTGTTTGAGCACCTCCTTACTTTCTGGCACTACAAGATGCTCCAGGCTAATTTTGTCTATTTCCTGCCTCAGAAAGTATGTAATCCTAGAAGCATTCCTAGAATCAGTCATTTCTTCAAAGGAGCCCTGGTTCCTTTTATTGGAGAATGGTATTTGAAACCAATGGCATTAGATGTGTTTTACCTGCATTTTCTAAACCATATTCTGCATTTCCCTGACTTTTTACACAGGGTGCATCTTAGTAGTTAAGAGTATGGCCTTTGGAGTCTGATCCCTGCCCTGGCACTGACTAAAAGTGTGATCTTTTGTACAGCAGCAGCTAATCTTCAATGAGTTTTAATGTCTATGTCTATAAAATCGGGCTACTGATAGCATATACTTTGTAGGATTGTTCTGAAGATTAAATGAGAGAATGCACATGGAATGCTTAGCAGAGTGACTGGCACATGACCCAGGAAACAGAGCTGAATTACAATTTAAACTTTCCTTGGTGATGACTTGGAGCCTTTAATTAACAGCAAGTATTGTGATGTGCTGTTAACAGAGGAGCAGGAACAGTGAGGCAGATCCGGGGTGAAATGAGTACTCACTCCCTCAGTGACCCTCAGAGCTTGTCGTCTTAGAATGTTGGCTGGCTTTTGGGTCACTCAATCCGTTGCATAAAACTGGAGTCATTGCTCACAGCCACGTGATCTTCAGGGCAATGCAAAAGTTGTTGCTTTTCTGCTAAGTCAATCAGTGCTCGGAGACCCACGTGGCTTTCTTAAGGGTACTTCTTATGCTCCAAGAAATCCTCTTCTTCCCTTCACATTTTTGCCATCTCTTGTCAACCCTCTTGAAAACATTACCCATGGCTTCTTCATCACTGGTGTATGGGACACAGCAAGTCGTTTCTGAGATCTTAGTCTCCTTCTGCCCATTTGCACAAATTGTTGACATGATACTCGCTAGTATATTTGTGTGAATGGGGAGGGAGGTGGTGGCTACTGTTTCTCATTTTTGCATTTTTAACTGGATTCCAAGCACAGCATCACTAACATTGCGTCCTTAACATTACAATAAAATGTAAAGTGTGGTACCTTTCCTGCCTAATGGTTCATGCTCACGCACGCTCATCTGCAATAACACTTCACATTTGGAAGGATGTTTGCTTCTTAGGATAAACCAGCCACATAGGAAGGAGGAGCAGAGAGAAGGTAAATATATTCCGATACTTTAACTCTGCTTTTCTCAGTGTGAGCTCCGTAGTTAGGTAGCTTTGCCAATTGTATGCCTTCCGTAGTCCTGAAATTATTCTTCCATTGAAATATGAAGGAATATTCTACACAGAAGGAAAAAAAAGATCCAATCCGCAAAGATTTTGTTTTATGGGAGGTTTCAACACCAGTACATTAAAATTTTGTCCTTAATCTGCTTACACTTTGGGATCAAGATAAGCATTGCTGAAAAGGACTCTTTTATTCACAACAAGGAAACAGACTATGATCAGAATTAAATTCTCTGTAGAGCCACAAATGTCCATGGCATTGTCAGAATTGCTGTTTTTCCCCAGTTCCATGCTGTCTTCTAATCCTGACTTCTTTAAAAATTTGCACACCTCTCCTTCAAAAGTACTCCCAGGTTGATCAGCTTACTCCTGCTGATAGGCCTGTTGGGCTTTGGATTAATGTTATTAAGTATGAAATGTCCAATTTCCTTAAGTACTAAATTTGACAGTTGATATCTCTGACATTTCACTTTGGCACTTCTTGTTTTATTTTTATTGTAAAGGTACATCCTCAGTCTTTCAAACACATGTGTTGGCTTGTGATTATCTTTCAAATTTTTTTAGAGCTATTTTTATGAAACCATGGATAAGTCAAAAATTTGTGTTATTTTCGAATATGAATTCTGTCATGGAACCAGTGCAGCGCAGACGGCTCAAAATATCAACGAAGTGTTTGGGAAGGGTGTGGCTAATGAACGCACAGTACGTGGATGGTTTGAGATGTTCCGTTCTGGTGATTTTAATCTCGAAAATGAACTACGTGGGTGACCTGAGACCAAGGTGGATAATGATGAGCTGAAAGCTGTAGTGGAAACAAATCCATCTCAACCTATGTGTGAATTAGCAGCAAGGTTTGACATTACTATTCCAACAATATTGGACCATTTGAAACAAATCGGCAAGGTAAAGAAGCTGGATAGATGGGTTCCGCATGAATTAAACGAGCGTCAAAAGAAAAATTGTCTCAAAGCTTGCCTTTCTTTGCTGTCATGACGTAAAGACGAACCATTTCTACACAGTATTGTTATATGTGATAAAAAATGGATTCTTTTTGACAATCACAAGCATTTGGCACAATGGTTGGGTAAAGAAGTGCTGAAACACAGGCCCAAACCGAATGTTCATTAAAAAAAGCTAGTGGTGTCTGTTTGGTGGTCCAGCGCTGGTATTATCCACTACAGCTTCATGAAACCTGGTAAGTCGATTCCAGCAGATGTCTATTGCAATCAATTGGACAAAGTGATGAGGATGCTTGTGATTAAGCAGCTGAGATTGGTCACTAGAGACAGGCCAATCCTCTTGCAAGACAACACTTGACCACATGTTGCACAAACAACGCTGCTCAAACTACAGGAGCTGGACTTGGAAACTCTCTTCATCCACTGTATTCACCAGACCTCACACCGACTATCACTTCTTCCAGGCTTTGGACCACTTCTTGCAAGGAAAAATACTAAATTCTCAACAAGCTGTGGAAAACGCCTTTTGCAATTTCATCACCACTCGCTCTCCAGGCTTCTTTGCTCCTGGCATAAACAAGCTACCCTTAAGATGGCAAAACTGTGTGGATAGTTTAGGCGCATACTTTGATTAATTGTACCACTTTTTGTTTGAGATATAATAAGCTACTCTTTTGATTCAAAATCGGACGTTTCATATTTAGTGACCTAATAATTAACACTGGATTTGGGCTCCTGCTTGGCAGGGGGCTCAAAAAAGAATGAAACTCCAAACTTTCGTTTTATTTGCTATTTTTAAAAAATTGGTAATATGTTAGAGGGTATCAGAACTGCATTGGGTTTACATTTTATAAGTTGCTTTTCAGTTTGAATGTAGTGGTGGATGGGGGCAGGAAAGAGGATTCGTCGTATGATCTTTTCAGAGCCTCAGGGTCTTGCCCAAGTCCTGCCTCGGTCCTTTTCACCAGGAACCGTGAGTGAAACGTGGGCCAGGGCTGGTGTTTAATTGTGACAATCTGCAACTTAAATGACTCCCACAACAAATGATTCCCACAACACGACCAACTTCCTCCTCTGTTGCG
>RJWJ010015465.1:0-36137 GCA_004363605.1 Indri indri | reverse complement strand
AAAAAAAAGAAAAGCTTTGTGCACTAGGAGGATAGGAGTCAGTGAAGGGTAATACAAAAACACTGAAGATATCAGAAATCTCTCAACATCATTTTTTAAATGCTTTTTCAAAGGATCTAAAGTACCATTTCTTTAAGAAAGTACATACATATTACATGTATATTTTATATAAAAGAGATTATATATATATAAAAGACTATAGGGTAAACATTGATATTGACACAGATTTATGAATTTGAAAAGTAAAACTCCAAAGATTATTCTAATGAGATAGGTTTCTAAGTCACACAGAGTCCAGATATTATCTAACAATGGGATTTGAAAGGTAATAAACTCTGAACTGAAATGCCAGAATATTTATGAAAAGTAAATTAACCATATTTTTACTATGTTCACATATTTGTAACCAAAATGTATAAAGACCCCTAAATTATTCTCCTTTAATTTTTAAATACTATATCTATCCACAAGAGCTCTATTCTTTATGGTTTCCCTGCCAGTCAACCTGTGAACTTGGAAGCTATCAGGAACATAAGGAAGTGATCCAGGGACCCTGATGCCACAAACAAGAGTCTAACAAATCATTTCATCAGTCAGCTAGTGAATTGCTTTAGTAGGGCAAACAGTGTATAGATGACTGCAAGTTTGTTTGTTTGTTTTAAGATGAAAGATACTTAGCAGTATTTAAATGTTGATGGCTAGAATTCCTTTGAGAGGAAACAGTTAAATAACAGAAAAGAGATAATTAACAGATCATGGGTTCCTGAAAGGAAATGGGACCAAAGTCCACAGAATAGGTAGAAGGACCAGCCATAAGTAAGAGGTGAGAAAGCTCTGTTTTAACAGGAGGAAGGGTACGTAAGATGTAATAATACTACAGGGGAAGTAGTCCAACCATATCTGGATGTTCTATGTTCTGTGCAAAAGGATATGAGGTCTCTGAGGAGTCTGACTCTTGGGTAAAAACCTATGTGTGATTTTTTTCTGACCTGACCATAGGCAATTACAAAGGCTTTACCTGGCAAACTTCATGAGGAAAGCTGCCCTTCCTACACCAGACTTAGAACACAGCCAGTGCATGTAGTCAATGAAAGGAGTTGCAGTCAAGGACTCAGGCCCCTTGGCTGGTCATGCTCTTGGCATATTTTCATTCGTGTGTCTTCTTATTTGAGGCCTTGGGCAGAGGTGATGAAAACACTTTTCCCTACTCTCAGCACCCGGTACTTTTCTACTCCTATTTCTCTCTCTTCACCATTCCCCAGCCCACATAAAACCGGAGATCTCAACAGTGATATGACCCCTACATCTGTGCTAACCCTTTTGACCCTTGAGCAGGGGCACCATTCCATGGAGGAAATGGAACAAGGGGAGTTTGCGCCTGCTCAGGTTTTTACCTCTGGCTTGCACCATCCTGGTAAGTGATTAAAGGACTAACTCTTTCATTTTTGATTTGTTTTAATCAGCCTTTCTGACACCTGACACTCAGCTCTCCCTCCCATCTCAGTTGAGCTCCAGACAATCCCATCTGGAAGGGGATTCAGAACCTTGTTTCTCCATTCCTAGCTGTGTGACCTTGAGCAACTTGCTTAACCTCTCTAAATCTCAATTTCTCACCGTGTAAAATAAGTATAAATATAGCAATAACAACTAATATTTGTAGAGTTACTGTGAAGATTAACTAAGATGAGGCATATAAATGCTTAGAATTAGAGAATTTTGAATACCAAGTTGAGTTTTTTGTATATTGCTAAAAAATTTGTTGTTAATTTTGTTTCTTTTTTGAATAGGTAATATAAGAATATGGTAAACAAATTGCACAGGAAAAAATATGTATAACATAAAAGTAATTTCCTTGCTTCCCGGTCTCTGTTCTCCACTAATGATGCATATATGGTATAATATTGCAATCTTAGGCGTTACATGTAGGTAAAGTAGAACTCTTGATTTCTTTAAATGTAGATTAAAATTTAATCATATAAATTTAATATGCTGTGATTAATATGTGTTTTATTTTAGCTCTTAATTTTTTCTCCACCAATTTTATGTCATTAAGTGAAAATACTTATTATAATTCTATAGTCTAAGTCATGGGTGGGAAAACTTTTCATGTTGGAAGGCAACATTAATTTAGCTATAATCAAATAAGGCCACATTCAAGAAATTTCAATTAGATATACTTAAAAATGTACATTGTTTTATAAAAATCTAACTACTATGTACTTGATAATTTCAAAAAATGAAAACTATTTGTTAATTTTAAAGTTAACTAACCTTTTAATGACTTTGTGGTGTCTGCTTTTTCTTGGAAAGCATTTGAGTATTTGGTTGCAGCATGGAGGTCCACAGTTTCCACTGATCCTCTAGAAGGGTATCAGTCATTTATGACCTTAAGGGCATCTTGATTTGGGTTAGGTAGGAGAATGTAGTTTTACAGCAATAAGTAGTTGAAAAGCAAGAAAGTATTTTGAGGTATGTTGCTGAAGGCATGGGTATTCTACTACATTTTTCCATATTTTAATTCGATCTTTCTTAGCATCAAACAATGAGTTTAAAATGTCACTACTAAGAGCTCAATCAATTCCATCTGTAGTTCTTTAGGTGCCTTGGTGATATCAACTAGGTAAGGCTGAAATGCTAATTTGAGTGTGATGTCATGATTCTCAAAGTCAGTGAAACTTTCATTGTATTCTCCAATTAATAGTTCTATAACAGCTGCACATTCTTCAAATGATTCACATATATCATCTTGCTCATCAGTGACCTTTGCTAATTAGGGAAAATGTTCATCTGAAATGTCCTTTTGCAGAAGTAGTGTTTTGAAAAAAGATAGCTTTTTTCGAAATGCTTGGATTTTTTGCCACATATCATATATCTACTTAGTTTTACTTTGCAAAGAAATATTCAAGTTGTTTTCATTTGACATATTACACAGAAATGCTGCATTCCTATAGAAATCTTCTTTCAATAATTCATATTGCTGATTCTGCTCCTCATAAAATTTAACTATCTGTTCTCATGGAGATAAAATTTTGCCTAACACCTGTCCCTGAGAAAGCCAATGCACTTTGGAATGATATGGCAAATCAACACTGAATACCTCATTGTTCAACTTTAGCGTGTTATGAAACTAAGGATGCTGTGTTGCATTTGCATTAATATAGTTAACGATACGTATAACAAACTGTCACTTAAAATAGTAGCTTGAACACAGAGATTTTGCTGATGCAAATTACAGTGAAAAGAAATGAAAGCGTCTGAATCTGTCAATACTTTATTTTACATGTGCCATAAACTCTTCACATTTTCCTGTTGTGGAAGGTGCACCTGTAAGGGAAATTGTATTTGTATAGGCAACAGGTTTCTTAGGTCAAACTAAGATGACTGCTGCAGTGTCTTTTCCGGCCCAGCCCCCCTGGTTAGCTGGCCTTCCAGGGGAGGCATGAGTCAGCATACTCATGGAACCCAGGTGTTCTCTCCTGTGTGAAGCCATGTGATCACACTTTCCCATGGCATGTTGCCACTATTGTTCAGAGCCATATATAAGCACTCGCCATGTTCTCGGCCATGCTTTCCACCACTGCTGTATTCCCCCCATCCATAATAAAGAGCATGTCTCACCTGCCCGCTGCCACACGCCTTTTCTTCCAATTTCTGAAGGCTGCACTGGAGCGCTCGCTAGCCACAGAGCATCCTCCTCACACTCGGTGTAGTCTGGCATGATCCGCAGGGGCAAATGTCCCCTACACCCCAGCAGGTGGGAAACATGGCCTCCTATGGGCTTGTGGTAGCCAGTGGTAGTGGTCCTCATATCGCGAGCCCCTGCCACAGGGTGGGAGCAGGTAGAATGGACACCTGCCACTCTGGAAAGGGCCTTGGAGGAATTGCTACAGCCTAGGGAGCAAGCAGTGGCTGGTCGGGTGGGCTGGCTATTCCTTACAGCCCTCTGGGAGCAGCATAAGGATGCCCTGTGGCAAGAAGCCCAGGTAAGGGAGTTACAAGAGATAGAGGAAAATTTGGAAGCCCGCCTACAGGAGTTGGAGAAAGAGTTAACCAGTGGTCCAACCTTGGACGTTAACGAAACTGCGAGTATGCAGGAGACTGAGGGCAGGCCCCCACCCTCTGCTGAGAGCCTGCCTGGTCGTAAAACAGAAAATGGAGCATGCGCAGCCCATGGGGCCTTGGGGCTGGCGCAGGACACACCCACAGTAACGGAGCATATCTTTTACTCTGCCTACACCCCCTAGAGCTGCGGGAGCTGGGGAAACAGTGCAGACAGCATCCTGGGGAGACTGTGCCTGCCTGGTTGTTGTGCTTATGGGATGAAGGGACAGACGGCGTCCTGTGCTCCCCAAGGGAGATGAAGCGATTGGCATCCATAAGTATACATCCTTCCCTGAGGTAGAGGCTACAGACAAGTGGTCGCCATGGCAAGGGCGACCACTCCTTGCTTGAATGGCTTATGGCTGCTGCCCACACAGTATGGGATGACCCTGGAGAACTACCCGAAACCGTAAGTGGACTTCATACACAGACTTAATTCAGATTCTTTGGGAGTTGGGAATGCAGTAAGCCATTTTTTCAGTAGATAACTGGCGGGAGCCTGATGAAGAGCGCTTCGCCACATGCAATCGTGACCTAATCTTTGCCACAGCTACCCGAGTTCGTTTGGCTTGCCAACAGCTGTGCTCACTCCCTAATGTGGGGAAGTGGATACATGAGGTCACCTCTGCCATGGCGGCTCTAGGGAAAGGAGGGAAGGGAGGAGCAGAAAGGAGGGAAAGGAGGAGTATGTATGTACAAGGACCCAAGAAGGGCCCATGAATTCAGGGCCTCCTGCAGAAGAAGGCAGTACAAGGGGCCCAGAAGGTGTCTCAAACCCAGATGTGGCTAGACCTGCTATTAGCAGGAGTAAATAAAGAGAAGATAGATAAACAGCCTAATGAGGTATTACTGGCTTTGGGGAATCAGCCAGCTCCCCACCAGCAACTCATGAAAGCAACCAAGAGGCGGGGAACTGAGATGCCTGCCCAAGAGACCCACAATGTGTGCCTGCAAGATTTTATGGTTGAAAACCTCCTCTTTGATATAGACTAGGGGTTAGTCCAAGGCACCTGGTAGAGCGGACCCCAGATTACCAGAGGCTGCATGTGGAACTTGCTATTCATTGGTCCCCTATGAATGTGCAACAGGTTTTGGCCTTGGTGGACATGGAAGCTGACTGTTCCCTAATCTTTGGAAACCCTGAGTGGTTTGTGCGACAGACAGCCTACATAGATGGCTATAGTGGGCAAACTGTAGAAGTTAAACAAGTGATTATTTCATTGAGGATAGGACGTTTGGTCCCTAGGCCAAACACTGTGTATGTGTCTCCTGTGAAGGAATATATTCTGGGTGTTGACATTCTGCATGGCTTACCCCTAACCACCTTGGTGGATGAGTTCCACCTCCAAGTTAGGGTTATGAAGCTGGTGGTGCGTGGCCACCCCCATCACCCATCACAGGTTCTGCCCACACTTCATCCTGTGGTACTCATCCAACAGTATTGTTTGCCCTGAGGGGCAAGAAGAAATTTCACAAACCATATTGCAGCTGGAAAAGGCCAGTGTAGTGCTCCCGGCTCACAGTCCATTCAACTCTCCTGTTTTGCCAGTTAAGAAACCGGATGGAACTTGGAGAATGACAGTAGACTACTGGGAGCTGAATAAAGTGACTCCCCCACTGCATGCCGTGGTGCTATCTATACTGGATCTGATGGATCAACTGACTTTGGTGCTTGGACAGCACCGCTGTGTAGTGGACCTGGCCAATGCCTTTTTCTCCACAGACATAGCTATGGACAGTCAGGACCAGTTGGCCTTCACATGGGAAGGATGACAGTGGACATTTGTGGTGTTGCCACAAGGTTACCTCCACAGCCCAACATATGTCATAGTTTGGTGGCACAGGATTTGGCCACTTGGAGTTGGCCATCATAAGTGTTTCTGTTTCATTATATTGATGATATAATGCTAATCTCTGATTCCCTTACAGATCTAGAAGAAGCTGTTGCCAGTCTTTGAACCTCGTTGGAACAATGGGGTTGGGCGGTGAACAACTCCAAGGTCCAGGGACCTGACTTGTCGGCCAAATTCTTGGGTGTTGTCTGGTCAGGTAAGACAAAAACAATCCCCAAGGCAGTTATAGATAAGATTCAAGCCTTCTGCCAACCCACTATGGTGAAACAGTTACAAGTGTTTGTGGAGCTTTTGGGGTATTGGCGTGTATTCATTCCCCACTTGGCCCAACTGTTGCAGCCATTGCATTCATTGTGTAAAAAGGGGGCGCTGTGGGACTGGTCCCCGGAGGCAGAGGACTCTTTTATGGCAGCCGAGAGGGCTGTTGCACAAGCCCAGATGCTACAAGTAGTAGACCACTCACAGCCATTTGACCTCAATGTGATAGTCTACTCAAGCGGAATAGGCTGGGGTTTGAGACGACACCAGCATAAATGGCGGGTCCCTATTGGGTTTTGATCCCAGACTTGGAAACGCCCCCAGGAGCACTATTCCTTGGTGGAAGAGCAGCTGGTGGCTGTGTATGCTGCCCTTCAGGCCTGTGAAGGCATAACTGGGCAGTCTAAGGTGCTAGTGTGCACCATATACCCCATAGCAGGATGGGTGAGGTCATGGATAACCAGCCCACAATCAAGGGTAGCCCAGACACCCACTCTGGCAAAGTGGAGAGCTTAATTGGAGCAACAAGCAGAGCTCAGCTCCAGCCCTTTAACTGAAGAGTTGCACACAGTACTGGGTCCTGTTGAATTTGTGTCTGAAGCTGGCCCTCAGACCATAGTAATACCTAGAGAAGAGAGCCAGTATCTTGAAGGACGGGGGTCCCACTCCAGTGGAGGCATGGTATGCCAATGGATCCAGTCATGGCCCCTTAGCCCAATGGGTGGCAGTGGCTGGCCAGTTGGATCATGATGAAATTTGGTTTGAAACAGGGAAGAAGCAGAACAGCCAATGGGCTGAATTGCCTGCTGTGTGGATTATAGTTGTGCATGAGCCGTCCCCTTTGCATGTCTGCACTGATAGCTGGGCCGTGTTTAATGGCCTCACTGTCTGGTTACCTACATGGAAAGCCTAAGGGTGACTATTAGGGCACTGCCTGGCTTTATCTTCCTGCTCATTAAACAGGAAGGTGCACATGAGGATGGCTGTGTGTCCTGGGGAAGGTGCTCCCCACCTTTATCAAGAGACCACACAATCAGAATGCTGTGTTCTCACTCTGGCCCAGGGTGAAATGGACTCCATGGTGATTCTACCTGGCAGCTATCTTTTCCCCTGGGGGTGAAGCCATTAAGGTAGAAATAAAAGTAAATGCCCTAGTGGAGCATACTGCTCAGGCTCTGAATCAAACCAGGCAGGCCTTGACCCTCCTGGTGGCTAAAATCACCCAAATGAGAAAAACAGTTTTCCAAAACTGCGTGGCCCCTGATTTCCTCACTGCAGCTCAAGGAGGCACATGTGCAGTCATACATACTGAATGCTGTGTATACATACCTGATCTCCAGGAGGATATTTGCTCTGCATTAAAGAAAATTGATAGTGAGATACAAGCCATCCAACAGTTAGCTGGAGATCCAGTACAGCAATGGTGGAAATGTCTCTAGTCCTCCTGGCCTTGGACCCTTTTCGTGTTAGGAGCTACTGGCTGTGGTCTGATAATACTGTGTCATTCCCTGTATTGTTGTTGTGGCCTTTGTGCACAAGAGGCCTCCCTATGGGCCTGTCTGTCGATAGTGAACCTATTACACAGGAGGTGGAATGTAAGGGAAATTGCATTTGTGTAGGCAACAGGTTTCTTAGGCCAAACTAAGATGACTGGTGCAATGTTTTCTCCAGCCCAGCCCCCCTGGTTAGCTGGCCTTCCAGGGAGGCAAGAGTCAGCATACTCATGTAATCAAGGTATTATCTCCTGTGTGAACCCATGCAATCACACTTTCCCATGGCACGTTGCCACTATTGTTCAGAGCCATATATAAACACTCGCCACGTTCTCGGCCATGCTTTTCGCCACTGCTGTATCCCCCTGATAATAAAGAGCATGTCTCCCCTGCCCGCTGCCACTCGCCTTTTCTTCCAATTTCTGAAGCCTACACTGGAGCACACGCTAGCCACAGAGCATCCTCCTCACAGCACCATCTATGTCTCACTAAATTTACCAAATTCAGTCCAACTTCATGACATTTATCTTGAAAGTTGTTGAAGATAATCTATTCCTTGTGTTCTGTTCTCAAGAGTGCCCCAAGCGAGTAACTCTTTGTAGCAAAGAAAATCTTCTGTTATGACTGGAATGAAGTATAAAATCTGCACCGAGTCAGTAGTATCAGTTAATTCATCCAAAGCAATTGAATAATATATATTTTCCTTTTGAACTATTGTGTGAAGTTGTTCTATTAAGTTGAAGGCTAGTTCATGCTGCTGATCAGTTATGGTTCTCCTTGAAAGAGGCAGTTGTTTGTACTTTAAAATGTTATCAGGGTCTAAGCATCCTACAACTTCAACAATGCATTCTTTCACAATTTCTACATCACTGAATGGCTTCCCTTTTTTCTTGAGTATATAAGCTGCTTTATAAGTTGCTTCAGTGGCATTATTTCCATGTCTTATTGCTACTTGGAAGAATTGTCTTTGTTTTTGCTTTTCATTTTTTTAATTTCTACAATACAGCCTTTTGTACCTCTTCCTCTAATTTAAATATTTGTGGTCCTTAGGAGTGTTATAATGCTGATAACCATTAAATTTCTTTAATGTTGATATTGCAGTATCACAAAACAAGCAAATCATCTTATCTTTAGCAGAAACAAGATAATATTGCAATAATCAATCCTTATTTAAAAATCTGTTTTCTTTCTTCAGTGTTCTCTTGGTCTTCTTTGACATGATGGGCTATTAAGCAGACATAATTTTAAAAATACTCTCAAGCTGTGCAACTATTCACAAATTCCACTTCAAACAGAAACACACTGCACTGTTGTCAAAAGCTGTTAACAGACTGGCACACCTGACCCCCATAAACACTTGCCAACCATCCTCCTGTGGTTGTGGCACCAGTCAGGTGGGGGAAGTTAAAACTAAATTATGAGTGTAGCAGCCGTCAATTTAGCCCTTATGGCTTAATGATGTTCTGATGTGCCGGTCAATCTGGGAGGATTATTTCTTTGAAACTTATTTTATTCTTTGGTATTTTAAATAAGTTCATTTTAAAAATAAAATAAAAAAATTTAAAAGACAAACAAAATTGTATTAATAAAAATGAAAGGATTTGTTCTGTAAAATTTGGATTCCGTCAAAGGGCCACATTTAAAGACCTAGAAGGCCACATGTGGCCTTAAGGCTAGAGGTTCCTCACCCCTAGTCTAAGTATACTCTTCTGTATGTTATACCTTGCAGTGAATTTTAAACTTCTAAAAAAATACCAGTCTTTCCTTTGAAATATGCTGAACTGTTTTATTTACCTAGAGTAGCCCTTTATGTTCTTAGTCTGGAAAGGCTTTTCTATTTAAGCAGAAAGAATAGTGAGGTTATCAAGTAACATGTTTAAAGAAAACAGTTTAGTTTTAGTTCTGAAGGCAATGTGGATTCTTCACTAGCCATTAGATGAAAACTAAATGCAATACATGATCCCAGATAATGGACCAGGAAAAAAATAGTGGATTGGACAATAGTATTCTATCAATATTAATTTCTTAGTTTGATGATTATATCATAAAATAATTATGTCACATATTTATGTAACATCAGTGGTGATGTACGATGATGTTGTATTCTTAAAATTCATATTGAAATATTTTGGAGCAAAGGGACATAGTGGTCCAACTTACTCTCAAATGTTTCAAAAATTATGTATTGAAAGAAAGAGAGAGAATGACAAAATGAAATAAGGCAAATGTAAATAACTTGTAAATCTGGGTAACTGGTATGCAGGTGGTACTTTTACAAAATTTTTTCTAAAAATTTGAAATTTTATCCAAAGAAAAAAATTCATTTAATCAATCAATCAATCAAGGCTTACCCCAAAATTTTGAGCCCGAATGACCTGAATGCCAGGGGAAAATAAGAAAAGGTCAGAGGGAGACATAGGATTGAATTGTGAACATGTGAATGATGAGGTGTGATGTATTCAGGAGGATATTGTTTCCAGGCATCAGCTGGAACATTATATCTGGAAAAAGGACAGTGGCAAGGACAGATCCCTATCATTATCATGAAGTAGCTAACAAATACATGCAAAACTGTCCAGAAAAAAATGTTAAGTGTGATTATGTACTAATTAGAAATCTCATTGAATGAGAAAACTCAATGAAATATATCATTCACAGTTCAGAAAACTGCAGAAAAGGATCTTAAACTCTCTGATTTAATTTAGGCTGATTTTTGGCCTTTGTGTCTCTACATTGTGTTGACTTACAGATCTTGATAACTGGACTGATGTTAGTGGTTACTATAATTGTGTGCACGAAATAAAAGGGACATTTCATACTTTAGCATTATTTTTTTTTAATCCTGAGAGTATCAGAAAATATGCAGCCTTTAAATTATATTTTAGAAGTAGCTCAAGATTACAAACAGTTCTGCATTTTAATAGACAAGCTTAATTGACTTCTGTTCTTGAATGACGGATGTGTGGTCTCTCTGGTAATGCTGAGTGCCACCTGTTCTGTAATCATTTTAATCATCAAATTGCCACATGGCACCAGTTATGGATGCTTCCAGTCTGTAATATGACAAACATTTTAAGGGCCATTTGTTTTTCTATTTATATTGTACTGATGAATTGAATTCGAGGAGACATTGATGATCCAAAAGGGATTCATTTAAGGTAGGGATGGACTCTTGTCTCTAAAACAGTGTTTCCCCAACACGCAGGAACCATTGAACCTCTCTACCAAATCAAGACAAATGTGTTTGCTTTCTAGAATTGCACAGATAAATGTAAAATTGGACGGAAACTGTTTTTTCTTTTCTCCTTTTACAAAATGTATCTTATTATGAAACTGCAATGTTACTCACACAAACAACTATTTTAAGAAGCGGTTGTTATAAGATGCTGTATACCAGAGGGAATCTTTTCAAAAACTTTGGTCTACAATGCAAATTCATTTCTTAGATCACACCACACAGCTGTGTAATAGGTGTATGTGCTCTTGGCTATAGTTATGATAAATTCTTTGAAGGAAACTTCCTCCATAACAATCAGTCAAGAAATATAAAAAACAATGAATTCCACTCCATTAGTTTTGTGCTTTCTGCTTTTTCACACTGTAGTTTCATGCTTGTTTGAGAACTTTCATAATCATATTTATTTGAAAAGACTTGGTTTTATTGTACATCTAAAATAACACCAGAGCACTTAAAACAAGTACCTGTGAGAATATAAGGTGCTACTCTTATCAGATAACCACAGTGATGAAAAGTATCCCCATTTTAAAGCAAAAATACTTACAGAAAACTATGTTTCCTTTGTAATGGTAGTTTTAGCAATAGTCTTGACCACAATTCAACTTATTTACTCTACAAACAATACTAGTGCTAACCATAGGGATTTAAGTAATACAGGAAAAAAAAAATCTTAATCGCCATCATGTTCCCATTGCTTCAAAGCATATTTTACAGTAGCATTTCTAGTTTTTACAGAGCTACCCAGGCTGCAACTAAATTAATTCTTTTAATCATCTCATACAATATTTACTAAAGTAAAACTATTACATAAAGCATATTTTCTGCCTTATGAATATAAAACTATAGTAATTATATGGTGCATTTATTACACAAAAAATGTGTATGGTTTAATTAAAAGGAGCAAATCTATTATTTGTTTCAATGACACCCTCCATTTTTAATGCTACTGAATGGTGAAATCTTCTTTCCAAATTTTTATACTGTAGATACTGTATAGTATTTTTGAATGAAATATGACTCACAATCATTTATACTATAGAGACAACATTACATGACCGAAAATAAGGTCTGTTTAATAAGCAAACAAGTATAGATTTTAAAAATATGAGAATAGGACCCCTGCTAATGGAGACAATAGCTAAATGAACCAAAATAAAAAAACAGCTAGATGAGCAGACCTCGGCGGCCATCTGAGCACAGCAGGTACACTCTATGGTGTGCCTCCTGGAGGGACTGGAGCAGGAATGAGTATTGACCTTGGGGTAGGGGTGGGGAGGAGAGGAGATCTCAAAGCCTGTCCTCCAGCTTCCAGTCTAAGTGCTATAGCCACCCATGGGCATTTTCTTTTTCCTTTTACAAATTTACTCTTCTGACTCTCCTTTCTTTAATTAAGTTTGTAATAGAATTTCTTAGCTTGTAAAATGATTTCAATTTCTCAAGCAGTCCCAGAGAGAGACACAGAAGCTGTGCCTATTAGGAAGTTTAAGTAACAATAAACTGACTTTCATTTCTATTCTTTTCTTTTTTTTATGCATATAAACAATAGAAAGAAAAAAATTCAAGTGGGTACTTCACCATAAAAGACAAAAACAATTTGAAATTCAATTTACTATTATTTTTATTTTAATAAATTGTTAACCAGTTGTTTAGATATTATGTAAAATGGGACCTATCTATTTAGACTAAGGATTGTTTCTTCCACAAATTGAAAAGAACTTATTTATTATGAGACAATTAAAACATAGTATAGAGTCAGCTTCTATAACTGAGTTACAGAAAAAGCAGTTTTTCTGTAGACCAGTCTTCATTTATCATCAGTAAAGCTTACTGAGGGTATATTATGTTTAAGATATTGGGGTAGAGACTTATTTAAGACATAGTGCTTGTCTTAAGGAGGCTAAAACTCTAGTGGAAACCATCCATTGGAGTATGTATAAAGGCAAGCATAGTGTCTGTGAAGTACGCTGGCATTCTGAGAGAGATTAGAGATAAATAGGAACAGAACTCAACAGAAGAAATTACAGTATTGAATATCTAGAATCATGGGTTCCAGAAGGCAAGAAACAGAAGAGATAGAGTTGGTGCTTGATTAGTTGTGGGAGAAAACAAAAAAGAGTCATGGTAGTAGCACAAAAATAATGTCAATAAAAATAGCTATGAGTCTTTAATTGTGTGCTAAAACATAAGCTCAAGTGAATAGGGATTTATCCACTTTCTGTATTATTGACTGCTGGGCCCTCAGTTCTCAAAACTGTGCCTGACACATAGTAGGTGATCAATTAAATGTTTGTTGGGTGATTAAATAATGTGCCAGATGTCTCATGTGCATTAGGTTTAATTCCTATAACTCTCTTATGAGGTTATTTTTTATATTCCCAATTTTTCATTGAGAACTAAGGCTTAATGTTAAGGACCATGCTAAAGTCATATCGATAGCCATTATTGAAAGTTTTTCTAACTGTAAAAGTAGTCTTTCTTCTGCAATATGAGGCAATCTACTAGGAAAGATACATTGACTTAGAAGGCATATCTCTAGGCCTTATTCTGTTGTTAACAAGTCAGGTAACCTTGGGTAAGTTACTTAGTTTCTCTGTGGAACCATTCCACTTGTGGGGAGGGGACTGTATTTGCAAATATAGTCATGTGATGCTTAATGACAGGGATACATTCTGTGAGATGCATCCTTAGGCAATTTCCTCATTGAGCAAGCATCATAGAGTATACTTACATAAACCTAAATGGTATAGCCTAATACACGTCTAGGCTATATAGTATAGCCTATTGCTCCTAGGCTACAAACTTGTATAATATGTTACTGTACTGAATACTGTAGGCAATTGTAACACAATGGTAAGTATTTGTATGTATAAACATATCTAAACATAGAAAAGATACAGTAAAAATACAGTATAAGAGATTAGAAAATGGTGTTCCTCTATGGGGAACTTAGCCTGAATGGAGCTTACATGACTGAAAGTTGCTCTGGGTGAGTCAGTGAGTGGTGAGTGAATGTGAAGACCTAGGACATTATTGTACACTCCAGTAGACTTTATAAACACTGTACACTTAGGCTACACTAAATTGATGAAAAAATATTTTTATTTCTTTAATAATAATTAAACTTACTGTTACTACTTTATTTTTATAAACTTTTTAACTTTTAAAATTTTTGACTCTTCTGTAATAACAGTTTAAAACATAAACACATTGTACAGCTAGGCAAAACTTTTCTGTCTTTCTGTCTTTATTCTACAAGCTATATTCTATTTTTAAAATTTTTTATTGTTTTTAACTTTTAAACTTTTTTGTTAAAAACTAAGACACAAGCACACACATTAGCCTAGGCCTACACAGGGTCAACATGATCAATATCACCATCTTCCACCTCCATATCTTGTCCTACTGGAAAGACTTCAGAGACGATAACATGTACAGAGCTGTCATCTCCTATGACAGCAATACCTTCTTCAAAAATACCTCCTGAAGGACCTGCCTGAGGCCATTTTACAGTTAACTTTTTTTTATATATAAGTAGAAGGAGTACTCTCTAAAACAATAATAAAAAATATAGTATAGTAAATACATAAACCAGGTAATATAGTCACTTGTATCAAATATTATATACTGTACATAATTTTATGTGCTATACTTTTACACAGTTGGCAATGCAGTGGGTTTGTTTACATGAGCATCGTCACAAACAAGTAATGTGCTGTACTGTGGCACTGTGATGGCTAGGACATCACTAGGTGGTAGGAATTTTTCATCTCAATTATAAGTTTATGGGACCACCATCATATATGTGATCCATCATTAATCAAAACATTGTTATGAGGTACATGCCTGTATAGAAATTGTTTGCCATGCCATATTGATTACAAAGATCAGATTAGATCATGTAAAAATGCTATAAAATTTGATGTGATGTATAAATACAAAATATTGGTATTGGTAATAAAGATGGCCCCCTATAGACTATTAAACAGAGCAGTTAAAATAAAATAAATAGGAATACATGGAAAGAAAGTTGCTTTTTTTTGGTTGTTCTTTTGAGAGGGTGATTTGTTTTATACAGACACTGCATTGAAGAATCCACGGAACACCTAGGAAATGGAAATAAATTTTGCACAATGAATGATATAGGAATAATACTCATAATTGAGTACATGTATTTGAACTCATCTGCAGAGTGGCAATAGCCAAACTTATTAGAAGGATAGAAGTATTAAAAGAAAACAGTGTAGATTTAAGAAAGGCATAGGACTTCAAAATGCCTGTGATGATTGGAAAAAGTATGAGAAATAGAAATGGAAGAAGGAGGAGGTATCAGAGCAGTAGTAAGACAAGCAGCAAAGTTAAAGGTCACAGAGGCCAAAAAAGAGAGATTTCTAGTAAGGAAGAGCTGCCTGGTAGTACCTAACATACAAGGGCAAGGGGACAAGGCACGGAAAAGCCATTGCATTTGGCATGGTGATGTCAACTCTGCTTGGGCAATAGTGTTTATATCTGATTGGGCAAAGGCCAGGTTATAAGAGAAATAAGATATATACATCTTTATTTTCTCATTAATCTTCAGAAAGACATACGTATGTTTTAAAACAGAGGAAGGGGTAATGGAAAAATGAGATTGGAAATGTGAAAGAGCAGTGAGTTTGCAAAGGCAGGAAAGGGAAATGCTGGACAGAGAAATAGCCTTAGCATCTTCTCTCTGTCAAGGAGAAAATAAATTACTTTAGAAAGGACACAGAAATATTTTGTTATTAAGAAGGGAAATTCATTGGGTCAGCTTCCAATTTTAAGTCCTGTAGTGTTTAAAAGCATTGGAGATACAGCAATAAGCAAAGCCAGCAGAGTCCCTGGCCTTCCCAAACCTGTCCACCACAGTGGACAGCAGCCATAGAACAAGAAGGGGTTGATGCAGGATGCTTGAAAAGTATGGAAGATATTTGAATTGATGTGACAAATATAAGAAGTTAACAAGAAATAAAGAATTGCCAAAGGATATTTTTGCTCAAATGTTGAAGCTTGGAATAAATATGTATTGGACATAATCCATGAATTTATGTGATTTTTTCTAGTTAATTTTTGATATTCTAGACACTGGAAAAGATAAAAATGGCAAAACTTAATGAATGGCTTTGCTATGAGGCTATGACATGGGTTATTTTTTTAAGTACACATATTTTTTAATGTTAAGTAAAACAAGACTTTTAAGAAATATCTGACAAAAGCCAAGTTCTGAAACTACTGTTTCTAGAGAATAAGTAATTGGTTTGATAAAGTTAATCAATGAATTTAAAAAAACATGTATATTAGCAGTAAGCTTCAGAAACAAGGAATTATAGTTTTAGAAGAGTTTGAGAAAGATGAAACTAACATCCAAGGGATGGGAGAGAAATAGTAAAAGTCAAATCTTGCTACATCTACAGCACTTAGTGATGAAGCTGCCACAGAAAGTCAGTTTCTCCCACACAATATATAATACTAATGTTAATAAATCTCAGAGAATAAAGATGAGCTATGAGAAACATGAATAGCATATCTAAGTTTATTTTTAGAAAAGGGTTAGGTTAAATATTGGCTCCACTGATCAGTTAATACTTTTCTAATAAGTAAACATGAAGCAAAAGATGTAGCCTGCTGGTGATGACAGATTGGAATAAGACTGAAGTTTTAATGACAAAGTCTGAAGTCTGAGAGAATCATGGAGCTGAAAAAGAAGTAAACCTAAGAAAGGAGTTGTCATCACTTGGTTACATAAACAGTGATTAGTAGGAGCTAAAACTTAATAAGGCTAGAACAATTAATGCGTTGTTTGCATACTTATTTTTAAATTCTGATTATGATAGTTTTATGTGTCAACTAGATCATATAATGCCCAGATTTTCATTAAACCTTATGTCTGGAGGTATCATTGAAGGGGTTTCAGGATGAGATTGGCATTTAAATCCACAAACTCAGTAAAGCAGAGGGCCCTCCGCATGTGAGTGGGCATTATCCAATCCATTGAGGGCCTGAATACAACAAAGATAGAGAAAGCAGGAATTCACCCCTTTTGTTTCTTCCCTGCCTTCTTGAGCTGGGATAGCTCATCTTTTCTAACCCTACAATCGGGATTAACACCATGAGTTTCCCTAGTGCTCAGGCCTTTGGACTCAGACCGAATTACACCACCAACTTTCCTGGGCTCCAACTTGCAGATGGCAGATCGTGGGACTTTTCAGCCTTCATAACCACATGCGCCAATTCCTCATTTTATATGTGTGTGTGTGTGTGTGTGTGTGTGTGTGTGTGTGTGTGTGTATGTATATATCTAAAATGCTCCATAAAATGTTCCTACTGGTTCTGTTTCTCTGAAGAACCCTAATACACTGAGTAAAATGTATTGTTCACTTTACGCTGAATAAAGCAGATGCTCACCAGTGGGGCTGGGCATCACCCAATCCACTGAGGACCTGTGTGAAACACAAAGGTGGAAGAGAGGAGGATTCTCTCTCTTTCTGCCTGACTGCTTAAGCTGGGACATTGATGTTTCTCTGCCCTCAAATCTCCTGATTCTCAGGCCTTCAGACTCAAAAATCAAATCTACATCATTGGTTCTGCTCTCAGGCCTTTGACCTATACCACTGGACTTCCTGAGTCTCCAGCTTGGAGAGGGCGGACCATGGATGTGACTCTCCTATTGGTCCTGTTTCTCTGGAGAACCCTTACTAATACATTGGATTAATGTTTATGTCTTCTTTAAAGCTCAAGTCTATATTAGTAAAAGTTAATAATTTCATATATCTTAGGATTTTTAGAGGGCCAGTAAGGAACACTTCTGCTTTTCTACCCAAGCCAGACCTGAACTAACTGAGACAAGGAGTCAGGTCATCAAAAATGTCAGCCTTGTCAACTGTCAGAGTAACAGATTTTTACAGAACATGGCTTAGGTAGGGAAACTATAGGCATCCTAATAATCAACTCCTGAATTAGGCATATTTAAAAAACTAATCACAGCAAACCTGGGAATGGCAGAACCCCTTTGAAAGGTCAGATCTGTAGCTACCACATTTGCCACATGGCCAAGAACAGATCGGAGCTTACCGCTCCCCACAGGCAGCTAAATGACAGAGTGTAGAGAGAGGGGCCAGCTACATATTTAGACACAGCTCCCTCTCCCTACACACCAAAGGAAGCTGGGCAAACAGGCCAAGAATAAACAACAATGGAGACCTCTCGAAGGGAAAAAAGGGTACAGAGGTTCTACCATAATAATACAGAACTGTATTTCAGGGAAAAAAAATGTTGCTTTTTAAGCTGAGTATTCCCTTGGGGAAAGTTGCAAATTCAGACTCTAAAGGACTGACCTTACAAAGCCAGATATAAAAGTGACAGAAACATCCCAATATTAAATGGCCTGGATAATTGCCACTTCTCACTGCTTCATTTTGACACTGAAAGACAATAAAATGGGGTCTACCTGGTTAGTCTCTCTTACATTACGGAATAAGACTGGGTCCACAGAGATGGTTTTATCACATTTATAGCATTAAAATGAGCTCTGGAGAAACGTGTTTTTTAGTTCCATGTTTAATTCTTTATGTATTATTATTCCTCTGTCTGTAAACACAGCCTAGCCTAAACCTCAGAAAGGCAGTGTTTAAAAAAGTAACCAAGAATGTCATATAAAATGAATGCCAATATTCACAGCATGTGAATCCAAGTTCAAAATTCTTATCTTTCAACAAGTCTAGGAAAAGCCTGATGGGTTGCTAGACTATTTTTTTTAATCCCCTCCAGAATCTTTTCCAACTTGACTTCCCAGTATGAAAAGACACCCAATAAAGTTCCAAAACATTCCAAGACTTTGAAAAATCATGATTATAATGGACATATTTTCATTCTATTCCTGTCAGTGATGAACAGTATGATTATGGCAGGTCCTTTGATCTTTGCTACTGTGTTTCCTATAAGCACAGAGCCTGACAGGAGATACCTCATTAAATCTTCCCTTATTTCTTTTTGTTTTCCTTTTTTCCTCACATGGTTTTCTCAAAATAGTACTATGCAGCTGACATTTTCTTTGAGAAAGGTACTTTATCATTATCAGTTTTTATTAAGAACATAAGTATTTGTGAATACATCAGTCGTTCCTCCCCTAATACAAGAACCGTGAATTGTAAGTACAAAAAAATTCTACAATCACACTACTGCCCTCGAGGTGTTTATATCACAAAAGTAGAAATGGCAATAAAAATGTAATATGTGAGAACCTAATCCACGATATTGAAATTCACTCATACACGCAGAACCAGGTTTTATTAATACATTCTATACTTCAAATGTTTGACACTTCTGATGGCCAAATATTTTAACTAGACTCAACTTGCCATCTCCTACATTTCAAAGCAGAAACTTCTCTTTTCTTAAATGACTTGAAATCTTGTGGGGTAACAAATAAAAATTAAAGTTGATTTTTAATGATCATATCCTCTTAAGACATTTATAATTAAATCATTAAGTAAGTGTGTTTAAATACAATATCAGCAGTTCTGCTTTTCTGGTGGAATTAGAGTTTTCTTCTTTATGACTGAAATGATGAACAGAAGATGAATTAATTTAAAAAAGTAAAGGCTTCCTAATATATTCATTGTGGATATATTTCCTCTTTGATTTGAAAATGTGAAACTATTTGAAAGTAATTACCTTTCACATACAATGAATATATAATTTCTAATGATTGTAGTAAGTAAGTATGGAGTACAAGAATAACCTCCAGAACTCAAACTGGAGACTTTTCACAAAACAATCAAGTAGAGAAACTCGCTATGCTCTCTTCTTATAAAGAAATGACTTACTTGTCTAAGAATTGATATGGCTGATATATGAATTCTTATTATTCAAGCAAGAAGAGAGAATAGATTAGCAAAGAAAGGTTGACATTTTGTGGAGTGCAACAATATAATTCATAATCAAGATAAAATAAAAGCATTCAGTTTAAGTTTATATGTAATATACTTCTGTGACTGCAATTGCTTTTATTTTATCATGGTTACAAATTATCATGTTGCACTCCATAAAATGTCAACCTTTTTTTTACTAATCTATTAACGCTTCTTGCTTGAATAAGAAGACTTCTTATATCCCAGGATGAGTAAAAAAAAAAAAAATTGAGATGTAAAAGGAAATATTAACTTTGATATATATTTTTCACTTGTTGAGACAATTATGGGTTCCATTAACTACAAATGTCTTAACATAATCATGTTGCTTGTTGCGGAAGACAAACCACTATTTATAAGTTGTCAGGCTAAGAAAGGTGGAAAACATTAATGCCTTTATTTATTTATTTATTTTTTTGAGACAGAGTCTTACTTTGTTGCCCGGGCTAGAGTGCCATGGTGTTGGCCTAACTCACAGCAACCTCAAACTCCTGGGCTCAAGCCGTCCTTCTGCCTCAGCCTCCAGAGTAGCTGGGACTACAGGCATGCGCCACCATGCCCGGCTAATTTTTTCTATATATTTTTAGTTGTCCAGTAAATTTCTTTCTATTTTTGGTAGAGTCGGGGTCTTGCTCTTGCTCAGGCTGGTCTCGAACTCCTGAGCTCAAACGATCCACCCACCTCAGCCTCCCAGAGTGCTAAGATTACAGGCGTGAGCCACCGCACCAACCAACATTAATGCCTTGAATCACTCTTTTGGGTGAGAGAAATGATGATGAGCTGGAGCATTTGGAAATATATGAATCCAAACAGACAATAAGGGAGAATGAATTATCAAACTTTGGCCTTTTGAAGCCAGCTTACTGACATTTTCCAAAAGCTTTTAAAACTTCACTTACTTATTATCTAATTACATTATGTAAGAATTGAGAGAAAAAATCTTATTAATAATAAGTTTATTTTACATATCTAATATGTAGAAAATGCATATATTAGAGGATTAAATGTATAAATATTGAGATTGATCCAGTTAATATTTTGATGACTTGAATTGGCTTCAAAAGTATTCTGCTTGCAAAGGTGCTTAATAATAGAGTTTTATTAAATCTACATCTTTTTTGTTATTTCAGTAAATTTAGGGGGCACAAGTGAAGTTTTGTTACATGGATATATTGCGTAGCTGTGAGGTCAGAGATTTTAGCATACCCACCAAACAAGTACTGTATGTTGTACACAATAGGTAATTTTTCATCTTCATCCTCCCAATCTCCCACCTTTGGAGTCTCTAATGTATATTATTCCACTCTGATGACCATGCATACCCATAGGTTAGCTCCCACTTATAAGTGAGAACATGCAGTATTTAATTTTCCATTCCTGAGTTACTTCACTTAGGATAATGGCCTCCAGTTCTGCCCAAGTTGCTGCAAAACACACTATTTCATTCATTTTTGTGGCTGAGTAGTATTCCATGCCATATATATATATATATATATATAGCATACACACACACAAATGCGCACACACACACACACACACACACACCACATTTTCTTTAAAGTCTGTAAATGCGTCTTGAGTTAATTTTTGTACATGATAGGAGACAGGTATAGAATTTTATTCTTCTGCATATGACTATTCAATGTTCCCAGCACCATTTATGGATTAGTTTGTCCATACCCCAGTTTATATTTTTGTCTGCTTTGTCAAAGATCAGCTGGTTGTAGGTATTTGACTTTATTTCTGGGTTCTGTATTTTGTTCCTTGATCTATATGTCTACCTTATACCATTACCATGCTGTTTGGGTTAGTATAGCCTTATAGCATAATTTGAAGTCAGGTAATGTGATGCCTCCAGTTTTGTTCTTTTGGCTTAGAATTGCTTGAATTGCTTTTGCTATTCAGGCTTTTTCTTTTTTATTTATTTTTTGTCCCATATGAATTTTAGGATTATTTTTTCTAGTTCTGTGAAAGATGACATCAGTATTTTGATAGCAATTGCATCAAATCTGTAGATTGCTTTGGCCAGTATGGTCATGTTAACAATATTGATTCTTCTAATCCATGAACATGGGATGTTTTTCCATTTCTTTGTGTCATCTCTGATTTCTTTCATCAGTGTTTTACAGTTCTATTATAGAGATCTTTCACCTCCTTGGTTAATTATATTCCTAGGTATTTTATTTTTTTGCAGCTAATGTAAATGGGATTGATTTGTTTTTTGTTTTTTTTTTTTTTGGACAGAGTCTTGCTGGGCTAGAGTGCTGTGGTGTCAGCCTAGCTCACAGCAACCTCAAACTCCTGGGCTCAAGCAATTCTCCTGCCTCATCCTCCCGAGTAGCTGGGATTACAGGCATTGATGACCATGCCCGGCTAATTTTTCTATTTTTAGTAGAGATGGGGGTCTCACTCTTGCTCAGGCTGGTCTTGAAGTCCTGACTTCAAGGATCCTCTGGCCTCAGACTCCCAGAGTGCTAGGATTACAGGCATGAACCACCAGGCCTGGCCGGGATCAAGTTCTTGATTTGGTTCTCAGATTGGTTGTTATCGGTATGTAGAAATTCAATTGCTTTGCATATGTTGATGTTGTAACCTGAGACTTTACTGAATTCATTTTTTAAATCTTGGAATATTTTGGAGAAGTCTTGGGGTTTTCTAAGATTATATCATCAGTAAACAGAGATAATTTGACTTCCTCTTTTCCAATTTGGATGCCCTTTATTTCTTTCTCTTGCATGATTGCTCTAGCTAGGAATTCCAGTAGTAGAATAAATAGAAATGATGAAAGCGAGGCTCCTGTCTTGTTCCAGTTCTTAGGGGGAATGTTTTTCATTTTACTATGCTCATTATAATATTGGTTGTGGTTTTGTCATATATGGCTATTATTGTTTTGAAGTGTGTTCCTTCAATGCTTAGTTTATTGAGGGTTTTTATCATGAAGGGGTGCTGGATTTTATCAAATGCTTTTTCTACATCTGTTGCAATGATCATATAGTTGTTGTTTTTAATTATGTTTATGTGGTGAATCACATTTATTGACTTTCATATGTTGAATCATCCTTGCATCCCTTGGATATAACCCATTTGATCATGATGAATTGTCTTTTCGATGTGCTGTTGGATGCAGTTTGCCAGGATTTTGTTGAGAATTTCTGCATCTATGTTCATCAGGGATATTGGTCTGTAGTTTTCTTTTTTGTTATTGTGTCCTCTCCTGGCTTTGGTATCAGGGTGATACTGGCTTCACAGAATGAATTAGGGAGGATTACCTCCTTCTCAATATTATGGAACAGTTTCAGTAGGACTGGTACCAGTTCTTCTTTGCACATCTAATAGAATTTGACTGTGAATCCCTCTGGTCCCATGCTACTTTTTGTTGGGAGATTTTTCATTACGAGTCCATCTCATTACTCATTATTGTTCTGTTCAGAATTTGTACTTCTTCCTGATTCACTCTTAGGAGGTTGTATGTTTTCAGGAATTTATCTATTTACTCTAGGTTTTCTAGTTCGTGCACATAAAGGTGTTCATAGTTACCTCAGGTGATCTTTTGTATTTCTCTGCTCTGACTTGTAATGTCGTCTGTTTTATTTCTTTTTGAGTGTATTTGAATCCTTTCTCTTATTTTATCTATTAACCTAATTAGTGGTCTATCAACTTGGTTTATCTTTTCAAAGAACAAACTTTTTGTTTCATTGATTCTTTGTATGTTTTTTTTTTTTTTTTTTTTTTTTTTTTTTTTTTTTTTTTTTTTTTTTTTTTTTTTTTTTTTTTGGTCTCAATTTTGTTCAGTTCTGCTCTGATCTTGGTTATAATTTTTTTTTTCTTCTGCTAGCTTTGTGTTTGGTTTGGGCTTGTTTTTCTAGTTCCTTGAGGTATGTCATTAGGTTGTTAATTTGTGATCTTTCAATCTTTTTGATGTAGGCACTTAACACTACAAACTTCCTTCTTAGTACTGCTTTTACTGTGTCCCAGATGTTTTGATATGTTGTATCACTGGTTTTGTTCATTTCAAAAAAAAAAAAATTTATTTCCATCTTGATTTCATTATTGACTCAAAGATCACTCAGGAACAGGTTGTTTAATTTCCATGAATTTTTATATTTTTGAGAGTCTGTCTTAGAATTTATTTATTTATTTAGAATTTAGAATTCTAAATAGAATTTATTTCTAGTTTTATTTTACCATAGTCTGAGAAAATACTTGACATGATTTCAATTTTTTAAAATTTATCGAGACTTGTTTTATGGCTTTACAGATGGTCTTTCTTGGAAAATGATTCATGCATTGATGAGAAGAATGTATATTCTGCAGTTTTGGGGTAGAATGTTCAGTAAATGTCTGTTAGGTTGATTTGTTGTAGATTCCAATTTCAGTCTATTATTTCTTTGTTGATTTTCTGCCTTAATGATCTGACTGGTGCTGTCAGTGGGGGTGTTAAAGTTCCCACTATCATTGTATTGTTGTCTATCTCTTTAGGTCTAGTTATAATTTGTTTTGTGAATCCAGGTGCTCTGGTATTTGGTGCATACATATTGAGAATTGTTATATCTTCCTGTTGAACTGATTTCTTTATCATTATATAATAACTTTCTTAGTCTTTTTGTACTTTTATTGATTTAAAGTCTGTTTTATGATATAAGTATAACTATTCCTGCTTATTTTTAGTTCCCATTTGCATTGAATACCTTTTACTACCACTTTAGCTTGACTTTATAAGTCTTTATCAGTTAAGTGAGTCTCTTGAAGGCAGAATAGGTTTGGGTTCTTGTTTTAATCCTTTCAGACAATCTGTATTTTTTAAGTGGAGCATTTAGTCCATTTACATTCTAAGTTAATATTGATAAGTGAGTTGTTTCTATTCCTATCATAATGTTAATTGTTACCTAATTGCTTTGTATTCTCAGTTATGTAATTATTTTATAAGACCTGTAAGTTTTATGATTTTATTAATGTATGTTTTTTTATGATGCCAAGTATCAACCTTTCATTTCCATGTTTAGAACTCCCTTGAGCATTTCTTATAGGACTGCTTTAGTGGTGACATATTCCCTTGCATTTGATTGCCTGGGATGACTTTATTTCTCCTTTATTTATGAAGCTTAGTTTAGCAAGATACAAAATTCATGGCTGGCAGAATTTTTCTTTGAGAATATTGAAAATAGCACTCTAATCTTTCCTGGATTTTAAGGTTTCTGCTGAGAATCCTGTTGTTAGTCTAATGGGCTTTCCTTTATAGGTAATTAAGCATTTTTTCATGCTGCCTTTAAAATTGTCTTCCTTCACATTGACTTTACATAATCTAATGACTTCATGATTTAGTGAATTTTTTTTGCAGTGAGTCCCACTGGTGTTTACTAAGCCTCTTATAGCCAAATGTCTAACTCCCTTGGAAGATCAGGAAAGTTTTCCTCAATTATTCCCTTAAAACAGTTTTCTACAGTTTTTAATTTTTCTTCTTCTCCTTCAGGAATATCTATGACTTGTATGTTTGGATGCTTTACATAACCCCATATTTCTTGTAGGCTTTGTTTTTATTTTCAATTCTTTTTTGTTTATTTTTGTTTCACTGGATTAATTCAAAAGGCCTGTCTTCAAGCTCTAAAATTCTTTCTTCAGGTTGCTCTATGCTACTGTTTGGCCTTTCAGCTGCATTTTATAATTCCTTCAATGAGTTTTACAATTCCAGGAGTCTGTTTCACTTTTTCTAAATATCTGTCTCTTTAGTAAATTTTTAATTCATGTCCTGAATTATTTTTCTGGTTTCTTTGTGTGGGTTTTCAAGTTTCTCTTGGATCTCATTGAGCTTCCTTACAATGCATATTTTGGATTATTTATCTGTCATTTCAGAATTTTCAATTTGGTTGGAATCCATTGCTGAAGAGCTAGTGTGATCCTCTGAGGATGGTGAAACAATCTGTATTTTCACACTGCCAAATTTCTCACACTAATTTCTTCTTATCTTGAGAAACTGTCATTTCTCATTTTTAAATTTACTTTTGTATGGATGTAACTTTTTAATCTTTTTGTTTTTGTTTTTCCCACTTGAAGGTGTGCCTGTAATGTATGCTGTGTTTGTTTATTTAGCTTCAAATTTGGGACTTTCAAAGGGCCAAGGCTCTGTATGTGTTTCTCGGTTATAGATAGCTTTTGTATACTGGCTTTCTCAGGTGCTGATTATAGTAGCTATGTACTAGGCTACAGTCTAACCACCAGATAAGTAGGGGGCACTTATGTGTATGAGCAAGCTGCAGCAGGAGCCAATAAGTATGTGCTTGGTCTCAGTTTGCTCAGGCTGCAGGGTGGTCTGTGGACTACCTGATGTCCTGTGTTCCCTGCTCAGCCCTGGAGGGGGACACAATGCTGGGCAGAGCTGGAACACCAACCTCGGCCTTGCACACCCCAATGATGAGTGAAAGTACCAGCCCTGATGCGGGTGGTAGGGGGAGCATGTATTGAAATGCACTGAGGTCTCCACCTCAGTGGAGGTGGCTGGGGAATGAAGGAGACTATACCAACTCCACAACCTGAGTAGGGAGACATGCAATCTGCCTCTCTATCTCATCACTGTTCTGGGGCACCCGACTTTCAGTTCAGATAGACACCGTTGTTTTCTTCCATCCCATAATCTATCTGAGGGCCATGGAAAAAGTCTGTTTGTCCTGCAGCTCTCTGAACAGATGACCTCAGGGTAAAATGTCTTCTCTCAGCCTAAAACAGACAGCTTTGCAGCCTGCCATACTTCACTGCAGGAAGCTGCCACTCTTTGATGGGAGGGGCATGAGCCCTGTCCTCTATGCAAGCCCAAGTGAGGTAGGCTGGCCATCAGTTGTGCAACCACCCCTAAACACATTGGAATGACCATCCTCCCACACACCTGCACCAACCCCTCGTGGAAACAGCCGCAGCTGCATCTGCAGCAGCAGGTGGGGGCAAGGAGGAGAAATCTTCATCTCCATGTCTGTTCCCAGACACTGGTGCCAACTACTCACCGGGGTGGAAGCAGGGCCCAGCATTGTGCCTGCATTTCTGCTAGAGGGAGAACAGACACCCTCAGCTAGCCAGCAAGGAACTCCTGAATGGAGGAGAGCGCATGCTCTGGTCTCCTTTATCCCGAGGAGCACCCCAGTGTGTTGTACTCTCCTCTCTCCTAGGGGCAGCCTGCCTTGAGTGGTAGAACTCCAAGAATCCCATAGTTCCTCTAGACTGCTGCAGTCCGAGTGGGTGCTGGGGATATTTGCAGGGATCCAGCAATGTAGAGACACAATTATTGAGATTCCCTGGGCAGGGTAGCTGTAGAAACATGGTACTCCTTGAAGGGAGGGGCATTGGCCCTACCCTCCCTGCAAGCCTGGGCAGAGTGAGCATGCCATCAGTGGGGGTGCAGCCACCATTAAACACCCTGGGGAGTGACGGTCCCCCAGAACATCTGTGTCAATACACCACAGGAGCAGTCACGGCTGTGTCCAGAGCATTGAGAAGTAAATGGAGGAGAAGTCCCCATCTCTACATACGTTCCTGTGCACTGGTGCCTCTTCATCTCTGGGGAAGAACCACTCTCTTCCTCTACAGGACCCACCTCTATAGACATATCTTTGTTGGGAGAGGCACCAAGACCTTTAGGAGAAGGCATATGCTCTGGTTTCATTAATCACGAGGGGCACTTTGACACACTGCTCCAAGGGGTGGCCAATGCTGAGTGTTAGAACTCTGAGAATGCTGCAATTACCCTGGGACTTGCTGGCACCCTGTGACTGCTACAGATTAAGTGAGTGCTTGAGAATGTTTTAGGGGATTCCAGCGTTGTGGAGATAGACGGGCTAAGACCCCTGAGTCGGACAGGGGCCCACATCAGGTGCACAATCAGTATGGCACTCACCACCTCAGCTTGGGTCTAGTGGGAGGGAGAGTGACACTGTGCAGTTTGGCAACCTGGTGCTCTGCCATCAAGAAATTCCCAAACTACCATCCACAACAGTGCTTGCGCTCATGAGGTTAGAGGACTCTCCAACAGTTTGGGAGCCAGGAGTTTGCTGCAGAATGAGGGGAGCAAAAAGAAACTTCTGCCTACCATTTCCAGGGGATTCCAAGTTCCTCGGGGTTGATCCCTGACAAAATTTTGTCTTCTTCTTTTTCTGCACTTCTTCACATGGGTCTCACATAGGTTCTGGAACTCTTCCTTCAGTATTCCAGTTGGGCCATGCTTATTCACCTGTAACTTTGGTTCTCCTTTCTAATGAGAACTGGTGACTGATATCTCTAGTCAGTCATCTTGGAAAAATTTTAGAAAGCATACCTAGATCCTAAGAAATAAAGAAATGACCTTGTAATCTGAATGATGTTTTTTTTCTAATAGAAGTTTCCACCTATGCTTCCAATAATGCAATTAAAAGTTATAGAGAAAGATTAATGATATTAGTAGTAATCTTATTGAATGATTATTGCTAAAATGCAGTTAGTTTTTTTAAAAGTATAATTAGCCAATTATAGAGAAAGTCATATGAAGAAATGTATAAAAAATTAAATTGATCAATTACTAGCACAAATTCCTGATAATAAAGATAATTTAATACAAGGTAAGGTGAAAAGTTACAAATATGTTAAGGAATACTTTTGGAGAAGAATTTTACATTGTTATTTTAAATCAAATTTTATTTATGTATTTCAGTAGATATAATTCTATAGTGCCCCAGGCAAGTGCACAATTTTACCGGTAAACTGCTTTATTACATTTCTAAAAGATGTCAAATAGTATTTTTAAACGTTGGCCAACTCCTGCTTCTATTTTCGGATGACTCTTAAAGAAATTTAAACAACCTTTTGTTGTTGTTATTGTTGCTGCTGTTGTTGTTTACAGACTATCTTGAAATAAGGAAGGACATAATTTCTCATTAATTTGACTTAAGCAATTTAAACTATATTATTATTTAAACATTTCCTACCCAGTTGGGTTTTCCAGATACATAATTATCCCTCTTATCTCCTTGCAGTTACTCAACTTTCCCTTCAATTGAGCCAAACTTTCTCAGTACAAGTGACCTAAATTGAAACCATACCCCTACAGTGATACAGAAAATGACCTGTATCTGTGGGCTTTATCACGTCCAGTCTGTGGATAAGCATCCCAAAGGATGTCATTTACGAATCCCCATAGTCCCAAGCTTGTTTTTAATTTGTTATCCAGCACCAATCATTATTCATCTAGAAGACTCTCAGTTATGACTGCTTTCCAAATTTCTTTCTCCTATTGAATTACTAGGATTTTATCATATTTTCCAGATGGATTCATTTGCATTTTTAAGAAATAAATATCACTCAGTAATTTATTGGTTATATATTGTGATCTAAAGTTGTTTATATAGCGTGAACTCATATTTGCATTTGTAGATTTTTAATTTGTTTTAAACACAACTGACAATAAATTTTATTATGCTGTCAAGTCTCTCATATAAATGTTAAAACTACATATCTTCCAATCCAGAATGGAAGAAAGTTTGTATACTTAATGCTTTGCAATCTCACCTTAAGTTTAAGAAAACTTGGAGGTCTCAGAAAAGCCATGTTAAGTAAATTTTAACTGGAAATACAAATATGCTACCCAGCACTGAGAAGGAACATAGAAGGGGTATTGGTGATTACAAATGTTAGCATCATATATTTCAAGATAATATTTTACACTGGCCCTGTCCCCAGGAAAATAGGACAAAATTCCCTCAGATTACTTTGTCCTCTTCTTTCTACTCTTTTAAGAATTCTGTGTTTTCTGGACCAAGTGATCAATGCTATTAATATTTAGAGCACTATCATAGACTGTTATGCCCTGGCTACAAACACAATTTATATTTTAGTTAATTTATTCATTGTTTGTTGAGCACCTACTGAATGCTATGTACAGCATCCTTAATGAATGATGAAGAATATAATTAGTGGCCTTAACTAGCTCATTTTCCAGGCAAAAAAGCTGACATTTAAACTATTAAATTCCAATACTAAGGAGATACATGCAGGACACATAGACCCTAACTCCATCTGAATTACAAATGAATTTTTAGGAACATAGTAACTCATGAGTGACGTACTATTTTTCTAAATATCCCACAGTACCATTCATTAAAGTGAATTTTGCAGCTTAATTTGAAGACTATGGAAACCTCAAAATCATTAAGCAAATATTAATAAACAAAGTTATTATGTCTGCTTATGACCCTTCTTGGAGAATTTGGGCATAAATATGAAAAATAAAACTTCAATTATTTAGTTTCTTTTGTTGGCAAAACAGAAGAAAGTGCACTAGGAGAAATGGTTTTTATTTAGAAGGTAAAGAGTTAAAGATCAAAGTTTTATCCCTGTAGTTGGCTAATCCTTACTCTTCTATTTCTCAAAGTCCTTTATTCTGTACCACATCCATGGTTATTTTTCATCATTCTCACCTGATATGCATTCCCAGCTCTGACTAAGGATGTGAACTGTCATTATTTTTAAGCATTTTAGTGAAAAGATTTTAGCTTCCCTGAGGCATCATGCTGTATCAACAGTTCAATAAACCTGCCAAATGTTTTACTTACTTTGAAGGAAAAACAAGTTTAGAAAATATTAAGCACTTAATATTTTGTGGACTTATATGAAGTGACTCTCAGTAGAAATAAATGTCAAAAATAGAATCTCTCCTCACAATGTCAAGTTCAGCCAGATATAGTATATTTTGTAGGCCAATTGAATACAAGCATGTATATATATCATTAGCCCTTAGATTATATTTGACTCTTATTTTAATATGAATGATTTTATTCTAATTATTAATAGTTGGAAAAACACAGTGGAACTGAAATTAATCTCAAATATGTGTGCAAAACCAGAAGCGCTAAAGGGCAGATACAGCTCTATACAATCAGACTCTATTGGAGGAAGAGTTACAGAAGTATTACTGATATATTTAGAAATATGATTTTATTCATTTTGAGCCAAAAAGTAATAAAAACCAAGGCTACTAATGGCTATTGAATGTAAATTACATGTGAGAAGTGGACTTCTGAAGATATACAAAAGTATAAATTTCACTTAGAAATAATGCAGAAAGAAATTTAGAAGGAGATAATTATTAGTGTTCAAGAATAATTTTTCTCAATCGTTATTTATACATTAAAGTTACAATTTGAAAGAAATAAATTATGTCTTACACCAGGCATCCATGAGAGTTTTAAAGGAAAATAGCTTATGATTTATTTATGTCCTTGTTTCTAAAAGAGCAAATACAATTCATTTAAAAATACCAAAATGAATTTTTAATAGACTATATTGACTATATTCCTTATTCCTTTGAGAGAGATAATAAGGCACTGTAGGGAAAGACATGGAGGAAAGGCAATTCAGTGAGGTGAAATTTGGTGCTACTTTTCTCCTAAAGGTACCTGACCATTCCAGAAGAAGTACGTGACAGGCTGAGAAGCTGAGAAGAATTTTCAATTAAGCTTAAATTTCAACTAACACTTAGAACCAGATAGACAAAATATTGGAATTCAATCGACAGATTTCAAGATGTGCTATGAACACCAAGAAGTATAAATACAAACAAACACTCCTAGGCACACTGGTAAAATGACTGAAAAGCAAAAACCAAAAGAAATTTTAAAAGCACCACAGAAAAGACTTATTACCTTCCATGGAGAGTCAATCACACTTACAGCTGACTTCTCAACAAGAAACAGTGGAAGACAGAGTATAATAAAATTATAACTTCAGGGTGCTACAAGGAAATACATAAAGACCTTAATTCTGTTTGTTCTGGCTATATTTTGAAAGTTAGCTTTCATTTGAAACTTGGTGTGTATATATTATGGAAAGTTCTTTAATTCTCTGGGCTTGGTAATAAGAACATGAAGAATAACAGAAGAGAGCACTACAGACCTGTTAGAAAGGCCAACATCCGAAACACAGACAACACCAAATGCTGGTGAGGATGTGGAGCAATAGGAATTTCACACATTGCTGGTGGGAAGACAAAATAGTACGGCCACTTTGGAAGAAAGTTTGTCAGTTTCTTACAAAATTAAACATATTCTTACCATACAATCCAGTAATCTCACTTTCTTGGTATTTACCCAAAGAAGTTGAAAACTTATAGCACAGTCATTTACTAATCTTATCTGTCTCCTTGGGAAGAGTATTCTTTACAGTATTCTTTAAAGTTACCAAATAAAAAAAAAATTACTAAACATTAAGTGTAAAGAAAGAGTGGGTAAAATTTTTAAGTAGTTCTGAATCAATATCCAAAATAACCCAGAGGACTCACAGATTATTTTCTTCCAGGTTTGGCTTGAATTTTTGTTGTTCATCGTATTAAAGATTTCTGAAAAAATAAAACTGTATTTTTCTATCTCAAGAGAAAAGCATAGTAAATATGTTTAGGTATAGCCACTAAACATATTTTAAGATATAATATACTTTTTTTAGTATATATATTAGAGAGAAGCTTGTGTTTATTATCAGACACTAACCTCAAAAATTATTACATGTGAGAATTACTTTTGGAATTGGCTTTACTTACTAATTTAATTGTATCAGTTAAAATATGAATGTCTGCTTTTAATGAACAGGTGTTCATATTCCTATGAATGCAACAATTAGGAATCAAGTTCCATTTCTGAAGTGGCGATTTTGGAGAATTATACTGCAGTGCTAAGAGCATGAGCTCTAGAATCAAATTATTTGATTCCCTTCTTTATCAATCCACCTCACATGAATATGCTTCTCTTTCAAGAGTCTGATTGTCAAGCTTACTTAATTTGATTTCTTCATACGCCAGACTAGCCAGGATAGAATCTTAAATTGCCTCTACTCCTGAGATAGCTGGGCCTTCCTGCGTGCCTGGTGCCAGGTGTAATCACCATCAGTATGTTACTGAGAAAACATACACAGTGAAACTGGATGATATTTACTATTCAATATTAGTGCATGAGACTTGATGCCTAAATTGCAATCTTAAAAACATGGCATGCAAAAAGATATCCCTGTACCTACCATAGTATGTCCTCAGTTTTAAGAGCTATACCACCCAAACTTTGATTCAACTTCTTGTCTCTCATACTAAGGACTACATACATGTTTCAGTTTGTCAGTTAAATGATTCTACTTACAGCACAGAAGATAGTGTGACATTCCTTCAAGCCTCCCTGGTAAAAAAACGTCTAATATATTAGAAAATATTTAAACTTAATCTTTCAATAGCAAGATCTTAAGGAAATCCTCGGAAGCTATAACTAGAAAACTTAAATCTAGAAAAGTCAGCAATCGTTTTAGGTAGATGTTGCCCTCAGGGTCCTGCCAATTGACTCTCTGTTGACCCAGAGTTTCAGTTCTAAGGGCTATGTGTTGGTGACAAGCATATGCATAGTGAAGATGTAGATTAGAGATTCAGAATTAAGCCAGAACCCTCAAAGGGTGACATACTCTGTAGCTGATGTGAGAAAGCAAACTTGTCATTTGATTGGGAAATGTTAAGGGATCTTTGCCTCTGGGTGGCTTGAGGAAAAAGAACAAAAAAAACCGCAAAACTTCCCTTGAGAATTCATAACTACCCTTCCTGGGTTGGGGACTAGAAATAACAATAATTGGTCCTAAAACCTCAAATCAGAAAATTTATTTAAAATTTATCCTCAAGTGCCTGTTAAAATCATATACAAAGGGAGAGACACATGTCCAACACAAGCCTCAAGGTAATCCCACAATAAAATTCCAGAGTTGAGTTCTTAAAAGCAAAAAAACACATTTATGAGATGTGTAAAGAAAGAAGTAATCTTCTGTGAGAATTAACAAAATCACAAACTACAGAATGAGGTCTTCATAGGCTGCAGATACCAGAATTGTCATCATAGAGTATTAAATAAGTATGTATGATACATATGTTTAAAGAAATGAAAAAAGTGTCAAAATTATGACTAAAGGATAAGACTCTATCAAAATGATCAAGTAACACTCAAAAAGAATATTATAGAATTTCTAGAGAAAATGCAAATATATGAAATACAAAGTTCAGGCTAAACCCCAAATTAGATTTAACGAAAAGAAAATTGATGCAGTAAAAGAATCAGAAAAGGCATATCCAGAATGCAGAAAGAGATAAAAAAAAACTATGGAGAACATGTTAGGAGACATGTAGAATGAAAAGTTCTAATATTCAGGCATTCATCTAATTGAAGTTAAAAAACATGTTAGAATAGGAATAAGCAACAAAGGTAATAGACTAGAATTTTTTTAGAATTAAGGAGAATAAAAACCGCAAAGTATTAATAGTATAAGTGAATATTAAAAATTCCAAATCAGGATAGCTAAACAAAAATTCATACTTACACGTAAAACTGTAGAACACTAAAGAGAAGATTGTCAAAGCTGCCAGGGACATGAGATAGCTTACCTTCATAGGAGGGAAAACTAAACTAACAATTACCTTCTTAATGGCAGTAATAAAAGCAAAGAGAAATAACATCTTCAAAGTACTGAGAATACCTAGCAACATAGAATTGAATACACAATAAAACCACCTTCAGGAATGTCATAAAGACATTATCAGACTCATTATCACAAGTATTTCTATTTTACCAAAATTGGTACTTATCCTGATTCTAATAATATTCAATAGTTTATTTTAATATGTTAAAGATAATTTTAAAAATTAATAGAAGAACAAAAGTTAAAAAAAGCCAAATAAATATGAAAGGCAAAGAACTAAAAATAAGGTGTGACGACTTAATCATATAATAAGAGATTTTCAGATTGCAAATTTAAGATAATTAGTGAGGAAAATGGTTATAGGAAAATAAGTTACCTCTATGGAAAAAGCAAATTGATCCCTACTTCATACCATACACAAAATAAATTCAAATTGGATTTAGGATTTAATTATGTAAGGGAATATTTTAGGGCTTTTGAAGAAAATGTAGGAGAGCATCTTTAAAGTGAGGTTAGATATGGATTTTTATCAACAAGACACAAAAATAATAAAACTAAAGAAAACAGTTAAAATCCTATTGCACTGAGATGAAAAACTTCTAATTTTCTAAGTATAACATAAAGGAAGTGCCAAAACAAACCATAACTGGAGAGAAAATATTTGCCTGATACACATTGCCATATTACTGACAATAAATTTGTATTTAAAAAAATCTATACATGCATGATATTTATACAAAAATAAGTAAAAGAAAACAAACCAGCAAAGGGTGGGGGGGGGGGAAGCATGAAATAGTGAATATGTATATTCACACAATGGATATACACATGCTAGAAACTGAATACGAAATATGCATCAATTTCAAAGAGTATTTAGAAGTAAAAGGTCACAAAAGAATAGATAAGCATATCAATTTACATAATGATAAAACTAAACAGTGCATTATTTAGGAAAACATGGATGTAGCATTTAATTATTAAGAAAATAAAACAAATACCAGAAAATTTAGAATAGTGAATGGTTAATGCCTCAGGGAGGAACAGCAGTTTGATTGGGAAGGGACATACAGGAGATCTCAAAGGTATTGATTATGTTTTAATTCTTAAGATGGGTGTGGATACATGTGTAGTTTTATTATTGTTAATATTATTATGACCATAAAAATGTATGTACTTTTCTGTTTTTATGATATGTTTTACTGCATGAAAATCCCCAAACAAGGAAGCCATTTGTAATAGCCATCTTTTAAAAATTACTAATTAATTCTTAATCTTTATGCCATCATGAGTGGTCCTCAACATGCAGAGTAAATAAATAGGTATATGTCCAGATCAGTTCAATATTTTTTCTGTCCAAATTATACATAAGGCTCAAAGAATTATCTTGCCAAGTAAGTGAAATGTTTAGGATAATGAAACACCTTTTGACATTTCATCAATAGTACTATAGTTCTGCTTTAATTGATTTTAGCACCAAGCTAATTTTATGCTTGAGAAATAGACAAATTCAGGCTAAAACTTTAGAAATTCCCAATTAATTTTTGACTTATTACATTTAGTAGTGGAAGTAGTAGGATGAAAGAGTGAGCAGTGTTAATGGTTAGGAGTTGTTTATGGAGTTTAGGGAAAAGGCCAGAAAACGTGTGACCTGAGTGATTTGATGAGAGGGGCTCAAAGGACCTGGATTTTAGAGATGTCCCTGCACCCAGGAAATAGTATATATGGTTCTCAGAGGAAGAAAATTGAAAGGATTAAAGATGGAATTTAGTGGAGGAAATGAGACAAATCATGATTAATATCAAACGTGTAAAATATAATGAGCTAG
>RJWJ010015464.1:0-36185 GCA_004363605.1 Indri indri | reverse complement strand
TGGCAGATTTGGACTGAGGCACAGAACAGTTAACACCTGCAGTTTGAATGCAAAGGCAGACAGAGTACACTATGCATAAGGGACAAAGAACTGACAGGGAAATAGGACAGTCTCCCTTGACAGCTTAAAAGTCCTCAAATAAGAATCAGCCAAGCCCCTGGCCCCTGCTCAGCTAACCAACATGTAAGTGCAGAAAGGAAGACAAGATTAGAATCCAAGGAAGGAAGTGTTAGAATCCAAGGGCCTGGAATCAAAGAGAACATATTTCAATAGAAACCAGGTTCATACCAGAACATTGGGATGGCTATAGCAGGCAGGAAAAAGGAGACATATGATCTTAGAATAGGAGAATAAGATCTTTCAACTACAGGAGCTTGGGTAAGAGGTCTGCCCCAAATTCCATCTGCCACCAATGAAAGCAGAAAGGAAATATGTAATGAGAGCCAAGCCATGGGGAAACAGTCCAAGATGGGTGTGCCTCCTGCGTATTTAGTAATTATGTCCAGCTCAGCAAATCTGAGTTTCTTTATTCCTTGAGCTACTGTCCATTTTAATGAGTGGGGAACATTTGATCTCGAGCAGTTGCAGAAACTCGATTTTCTCCCAGCCTTTGTCTAGGTTTCACAGAGAAAAAATAGCTGCAACGCTGGTCTACATGTGCTTGCGAGCACCCTTGGTTGGCTAATTCCTGGTCCTTTGCTCCATCTAGTGGAGTTCCAGACTAGAGAGGCTCTGGAAAAGAGATCAGTGATGAGAAGGGTATTTTGGTGATAAATTTGGACTTATCAGTCAGTTTCTGCACTATCGTCAGTTTCTTTACTAACAAATACGCTGTTCTACACCAACCTGTCCTTATTTGAATTGATTGAACTCTTTCATTTATTTCCATTAAAGCCGAATATGTAGCTGTGAGTCAGCAGAAACTCATGCATTCCTTTTCTCTCTTAGTATATAAATAACACTATATATAACACCATATCAGCACAGGAAAGTATATTCTACTCATAATTATATCCTTTTATGGCCAATCTCAATCAAACCTCAACAGGGTCATTCAATTAAATAATGACCTACCTACTTAACACTTTGGGGACTCATTAGAGCAATAATTGGTTAAAGAGTCATTGGACTCTTTTTAAAAAAAGTTTCACATTCAATTATAAAAACAGATGAAATAACATTGGAAAGCACAGCAAAGCTAAGAATTTCAGGTACAAAGGGATTCAAAGCTGACTCTTACACAAAATCCATATGTGAATACAAAGATTAGTATCAGTGTAGGTTTAGGCCATTAGAGTACACAATAGAAATTCAACAACCTATAGCCTACCATGCCCTTGTCAGTCACCAGCCTTGAAATCAATTGAATCATTATTCTTTATTCCTTATCTATATTTGGTACTTAATTTTTGTTACGAGTAGAATTGTGTCCCCTAAGTATTCATATGTTGAAGTCCTAACCTGTGGTTCCTCAGAAGGTGACCTTACTTGAAGACAGAGTCTTTACAGATGTAATCAAGTTAAAATGAGGTCACAAGGGTGGGTTCTAATCAAATATGACCAGTGTCCTTATAAAAGGGGACATTTGGAGACAGACATGCACAAAGGAAGAACATCAGATGAAGATGAAGATGACCCTCTACAAACTAAGGAGAAAGGCCTGAAACAGATTCTTTCCTTACAGCCCTCAGAGAGCACCAACCCTGCCAATATCTTGGTCTCGGACTTCCATCCTCCAGAACCGTGAGACAACAAATTTCTGTTGTTTAAGCCACCCAGTTGGTAATTCTTTGTTGTGGCAGCTCTAGTGAACTAATACAGTTGCCTCTGGCAACTGAATAAGAAGCTGTCTGCGAAAATGAAATGAATCGATCGAATGCTAGAATTGGAAGGGATCTCAGAAAACTTATTGCTCAACTCCCTTGTTTTGAAATAAATGCCCAAGGTCGCACAGCAGGTTGGTGACTTAGGCACCCTTTTAGCTCAACTTTCAGTCCATCAATGTTCTATCATGGAATAGTCTGGCAACTATTTCTAAGTCGGTGGCAAAATCAGCCAACGATGGTGATTAGATCCAAAACTTTAGGAAAGAGCAATATGCAAGCATAGGTCCCTCCTAAATATTTGCTAATGGAAGCGTGTGCTAAATAGGAGAACTAATTGCTGGCTGGATTCCAGCCAGAAGATCGACACCCAGAGGAACAGCTAGACGGGTAATTTGACCTCTGGTTGGGCCTATGGGATTCATTACCCCCCAAGACAAGACTTGGTCGTGGCGAAGATCTGGCTCTGGTTGGAAGGCTGTCCCATCCCACTGAGGCTGATTCACCAGAGCAACTTAATCATGCACGGGTCAGAAGCTTGGGTTCCTGGGAGCAGGGTGGGGGCTAAGGAAAACACAGTCTGAGTAATGCTTTCTAGTGGGTGTGGAGACTTGTTATAATAGTAAGGAGGCTGCTGATTAAAGTACATGACACAAGTAATTGCTAGAGATCCTAAACCAGCTATCGCCTAGGATTACAAAGATCTATCCAACATCAGACAGAAAGCCCAGCTTCAGCTCTGTAACAAAGGCCTTTGAAAAGTCTCCAGGAGTAATTGGCACTTAATCAATGCAATCATTATTACAGCACGTGGCTTCTGCAGCTTCAGGCCCCCCTGCAACCACTGAACTGCAAAAGGCGAGAATACGTCTGTATAATTTTACCACCACCGACATTTGATTTACAGTCCCAGACTAGGTAGAGTGAAAATATTTTTACATTTATATATTTGGGAAATACAGGTTCACTGTCAACAAGAATTCAGTCTTGTATTATGACAGTATGAACAGTGATGGGCATTTTCCCTTTACAGAGGCCTAATCAGCATTAATTTTGATGGATAGGAAAGTAAAATCTACATCAGTATTGGCTTTTCATCTAATCTTCTTCTAAACCTTCTGTGAAAGATATACAACTATTATGTACCCATAATTATTTTAAAAATAATAAAATAACCCTCCGTGAAACATTGGGAGGAGTGTGACTGTTCGTCACTTGCTGAGATGTGGAAGGAACACGTGCTGCTTATAATTAAGGAAAAAAGAAGTGTTGACTTCGCTCTTGGTTTTGCTTCATGAAATGTTACCAATGGGCAGCAAACTGGGTGTTTGAAGGAGAACGTACCTCTCTTGGAGAGTAGACACTGTTTTTAGGTCTATACTGTCTCGCCTTTTCCCAGCAGGAGTTTGCAGTTAACTTTCACCAATCTGTTAAAAGCAATGAGGTAAAAATAAAAGGCCCAGGTTCCCCTCTCAGCATCTTAAAGTCTTTCATGCACGATGGATGAGAGGAAGTGGGGAGAAAGAAGAAAGTATCCTAGAATTTAAGGACGCATAAAGTGTTTTCTTAGATGATGGTTGTCTATTTCAGTGTTTTTCAGAGGATACTCCCAAATTACCTACTTTGGAATAACCTGCATTGTTGACAAGGCAGATTGCCAGGCCTTCAAATTAAATCTGCATTAGAATTGATGGGACTAGGACCCTGGAATCTACAGCGTTAGCAAGTGTCTCCAGGGATTCCTGTATACAGTAAAATGGATTCTACTTAGCTATTTTCCCTACGTCTAAACATTGCTGCCCCCCACGGCTCAGTCTCTTCTCTATCAACGCGTCTGCTTTGTTGACCAAATCAAGTCTCACATCTTTAAATGCCTTTTATATGCAGATGACTCTCAACTTTATATCTGTAGCCCATACTTCTTCCCTAAAACCATAGAATCCTAGATACAACTGCCTGATTGATGTCGGATAGGCATATTCAAAAACAAAATCTTTAATTTTCTCTCCAAACTTGTCCTTCGTTATTTCAGCAAATAGCACCACAATCCCCTACCAGACCGTGAAGTCATTCTGGACTCCATTCTTGGCATCCTCCTCATTTTCTCTCTTACTCATTTCCAATCCATCTAAGTCCTGTCAGTTCTGCTTTCAAAGTATGTCCTAGATCTGCCTCTCTTCCTTGGGCTATTGCAGTGCCTCCTATCTGGTCTCACAGCTTGCTTTCTGTGTCAGCTGGAGTTTAGTTGCAGATAACAGAAGCTATTCTAGCTATTTGAAGCAGAAAGGAATTTAAGACAGCTGTGGTAGATTGACACTATGTTATAAGTCCTTCCCATTTCACACACCTTTTTGCAATGTGACTTTACCACAATTTGGATAAAGAGATGGAGTCTATTTTTCTCTCCCCTTGAATCTGGACCAGCCCTCTTATTAACTTTGACCAAGAGAATAAGGCAGAAGTGATGTTGTGTGACTTCCAGACCTAGCCTTAAGAGGCTCTGCAGCTCCCTTTTTCACCCTCTTAGAAGGCAACCATCGTATAAAGCAGCTCAGGCTAGATTGCTGAATGACGAGAGACCATGGAGAGAGGGAGAGACAGAGGAGAGAGAGAGAGAGAGAAAGAGAGAGTGATCAGATTTTAAGGCACCCCTACAAAAATCCCAGTCATGTCAGTGAGACCATCTAGGACCTCTCAATTTAGGGCAGCTGACAGCTAAATACAACCACACTTCTGAGACCAGGTGGGACCAGCAGAATTGCCCAACCAAACTGAGTTTTGAAAGTGTTCATTACACAGCCACAGATAACTGATATGTCAGTGAATTTAGGGATTACAAAACCACTTGAGGGCTGGAGGTGCAGGCTCTAAGCACAGCCTCCAGGAATGGCTCCCAGAATAATACTGTAGAACTGGCCTGCTGGAAGAACTGTTACTTCTGCCATAATCTAGAAGCTAAGGATCAAGGAGCCATCAACCACTTTCTAGCTCCAGAAATACACCTCCTTAGTCACGATCTTGTTATCGAAATCACAAGGGGGTTTCAGCCTAGGTCCAGCTACTCATTGCACAAAAATCCAATTATTGAGACAACGAGGATTGCCAAGGAAGAAAGGAATTTTTAAAATAAGACCTCTTATCAGAACGGGAGAAGCTGTCTCAAATCCATCTTCTCCACTAACAGAGAATCGGGTTTTTTTAAAAGAGAGGAAATTGACAAGCTTCTGAGCTATGGTACGAGTTGCATTGAAATTCTCACACCTGTGATCCTAGCACCCTGGGAAGCAAAGGTGGGAGAATTGCTTGAGCTCAGGAGTTTGAGACCAGCCTGAGCAAGAGTAAGACCAGCCTGATCAAGAGCGAGACCCTGTCTCTACTAAAAATAGAAAAGTTAGCCCTCAGCTACTCTGGAGGCTGAGGGAGGAGGATTGCTTGAGCCCAGGAGTTTGAAGTTGCAGTGAGCTACAATGATGCCACTGCACTCTAACTGGGCAACAGAGAGAGACTCTGTCTCAAAAAAAAAAAAAAAAAAAAAAGAAAGAAAAAGAAAAAAAAATTAACAAGGGTCTACAAAGACATAAAGTGTAACCGTAATGTTTGTAACCTCACAATACCCTGAAATTTAAAAAAAAAAAAAAAAAAAAAAAATCAAGGAAAAAAAAAAAAAACCAACAAAAAAACCCAAGGGTCTAATGCAATAAATAGGCAGGTTACAGAGGATGGTGAGTCCTGGCATCAGAAAGACTGTCCAGGGGCTTTCAGAATCTCAACTGCTTTGTCTTGCTGAAAATCCACCATTTCTAGGAAACAACTCAAAATGTTAACTATTATAGTTAGTGAAGGGAGAAAATTATAAAAAATATAGAGAAGGGGGTCATTGAAATTTGTTCATAGAGCCAGTTACAATTTGAGCACCAGGAAGTCACTTACAAAAGGTCACAAGTCTGAAATCAAGACTCGTGTGAGTGCACATAACTAGGAAAAAGCAAATTACGTCTGAACCCCTAGATGCAAGGGAGTCTGGGAAATATAACTTTTAGCTTTTCAGCCTATGCGTTGAGGAAAGGCATAGAAGAAAGGGTTTTTAAAAATGTTTTGTTCACTATACAATACCTAAAATAGTGTCCACACAAAAGAGATGCTCATTAAATATTTGTTGAATGGTTGAACTAAAGTTTGATGAAGGGAAGGCATAATTTAGAAATGACTGTCTCTAATTAGCCCAGAGTCTGAAGCTCTATATGCCTAAAACCCTGTGTTACTGTCATTCCCTTTTGTGAATATATTCTGGAGTATCAGGAAAGATTTAGGATTCAAGACTTTTTTTTTCTACCTAGTATTTGCCATCTTTATTATCCCTGTTACAGCCATCCCAACTCAAACAATCTGAGTCTGTTTGGTTATATTTTTTGTAATAAATTTTCATCAGAAAAGATGAGAGGGAGGATGTGGAGAAGTTCTTGAAGGGCAAGCTCTTCAATCATTCCTGTTTCCTATGGCTTTGGCCACCATCTCTCTTTGAGGGCTTGTTCTTCAGGATACTGACAGCTTGATTTCTCTGGGTAATGTCACACAAAGGAAATTAGCTCAGTATGTCTTCTACTGAATTCCATCTGTAGCTCAATGTTTTAAGGTATTTGTGAACAAGACTACAGAGCAATTTTGATAAGACAAGGCAATGTTCCAGTTTCTGAGAATATTTTCCCTAAAGAGCCATTTTTTGAATACCATGGAACAGCCTGAAAATCCGCCCACGCATGAGCAATCACCCGCAATATACAGAAAGCTTTTCAGGTGTCACAGCCATAATAGCAGGTGGTTCCTTTGGGTAGAAAAATTATGGCAAGGATAGAGACAGAAAGCAAACTGTTTTGATATTCCTGGTACAACTTTCCCCAAGTGAATCATTCCCATATGTCTACTTTTACCACGGGCGCCTTTCCAGAGGAAGTGATCTGTGTGAACGGAAGTGTAGAGATGCATTCTGGTGGGCAAACTTCAATTGTGCCCATATTTGGCAGATTCAATTAATTGTTTGCTGTTTGTCAACCCACTCTTGTATAAGTCTCAAAATGCAAAATTTGTTACCTGTTTTTGCTTTCCTCATAATAAATACACAATCTTGTTATGAAGATTTGGTAGTGCTCATTTAAAAAAAGGCTGCTTCTGAAATTCCATATAAACAGATTTTAAATACAAGCTTAGGAGGAAGGCTGAGATTACAGCAATTTGCCAAAGGTAGTCATTTAATTCACTTTTTATTATGAAATATTGGAGACATACAAATAGCTTTAAAAACTTACTTACTTTCTTGTGAACTTTTATTGTTTGTAAGATGAAAGTCTGGACTAGTGAAAAAAGACTTTATTTCCAGATAGAAGAACAACAAAATTAGAAATTAAGAGTTTCGCATAGTTTTTTTTTCCTTTCTCCATAGTGTATAAGACTAGCATTCTTATTGTTTACAGGTAAACCGAGTCTCCATTACTGAAAAGGGAGATGTTGTTCCCATCTCAATTTACAACAAAAATCAGCTCAGTGCGGTGGGTCATGCCTGTAATCCCAGTGCTTCAGGAGGCTGAGGAGGGAGGATCCTTGAGAACAAGTTCAAGACCAGCCTGGGCAACACAGTGAGACCTCCCATCTCTTAAATTTTTTTTTTAAAGTAAAATAAAACAAAAATCAACCAAGGTCTAATAGAGAAAGAGGTGTACAGGAGGATTGCTAATGGAAAACACGACTTTATTAGAATGGAAGATAACTACATTGGAAAATAAAAAGGAAGCACAGCCATTAAGCTAATTAATTCTGGTCCCTCCAAATCTTAGAGTGGTATCATCTACTAGCCCTGTGACGTGGACAAGTCCTTTAACCTCTCTATGCCTCAGTTTCCTGATCTGTATCATGAGGATAATAATAGGATCCATCTGTCAGGGGTTACATGTAAAGCACTTAGAACAATGCCTGGTACACAGTAAACAATCAATGTTAACTTTCCTCCTTACCCTCAGCTAGAATGTCAGCTCCACCTGACAGCAGAAATTTTGTCTTTTTTAGTCCTGTGTCCCCAGCATCTATTTTGTCCATATAGTAGGCATTCAATAAATATTTGTTGATTGGATTAATGAATGAAAATAATTAGGCTTTAGGTTGAATGCCAAAGAAAATTAATCCTAAGCGAAGGAAAATAGACCTTAATTTAGGGTCACTTAGGGAGGTGGGAGAAAACCCTAAACTAAGATGAGAAGATCCAGATTAAGGTTTAGGTGCTTCTAACTCTTTGGGTATTGTGACTAAGATTTTCTTTCTTAATTTGTAAAATGGGAATGATAGCTCCCAAAATTATTCTGAGGATTATGTGTATGTTAAAACTCTCAATAAACTATAAAGGGATAAACAAAAGCATGATATTGTTATTAATAATTTCTATCTCCATAAATTTGTCCATTGGATGACAATAAAATGATTCTTTGAGAGTGTTGGAAGAAAGAATCTTTAGCTAAAGATTTAAGTACTAAAAATATTCAACCCCAGAGGTACCACAGACATAGACTAATTTTTTCCATCTGTGCAGTTTAGGGTAGATTTGGCACACGCTCAATACCAGGCAAGAAAGAAACTATGGTTTAGGCTGCTTTTAAAGTTAAAAAAAAAAAAAAGGCAGAAAAGGAAACTTTCCTTTTATAAACATGAATGTTAAAATAGGGAAAGCCTTCATCGAATAATTTACCACTGAAGCAAGACTATTTGATCCATATTCTCACTTACCTTCCCTCACTCCCTATTGGTGATCTGATTCGTTTTCTAGATTATGGTTTTTATGTCGTGGTCACTTCCTCCTTACCAAAGGAAGCAACATAGCTTATTCTTAATAAGCCAGTGTGACTCAGAGGTCAAAAGAGCAGTTCCCTATAGGGCAATCTCCCTAAATTACTAATATTTAAAGACCTGGTTTTCAGAGCCATCGATTATTCAAAATATTATGGCTTTAAGATTAGGCCCCGCCCAAGATGCCTCACCAGAGCTGGAGTTTGAGGTTGAGAAACTGGGTTGAGGAAAAAGATAAAATAGTAGAGAACGCTATGGTGGGTGAGCTGATGACTCACTGCCCTTTCCTTGAACTTTAGGAATGTCAGGGTGGAAAAGGGAAAAAAGTGCCAAAATGCAGACCAGAGGTTCCATGAAAGACAAGAAACCCAGGGAACTTGAAGAACTACATGGGTTCTTAGGGTAAAGACAACAAACAATTTCCATGGTCAAGTTGTTAAGTGCATCAAAGAAAGGATGTTTGGAAAACTAAAGTTGATTACACTTTATCATCAGAGCTATCATCCTAAATCTGATCATTTTATTCTCCTGCTTAAAAACTTCAGTAACTCTACATCGCCACCGGATCAAGTCTAAATTTATAATGGCATAGAATATTCTTCCTAACCTTCCTAACCATGATCTTAACCTTCCTTGCTTGAGTCATCTTCTAATTAATTCTCATTACATGTCTTGGGAGGTATGGTGGACCACTTATGGTTTCCCAAATAAGAAGATACTTTTAAACCCCCATCCACTTGCTTACACTATTCTCTCTGCCCAAAACTCTCATCTGAGTTGGAAAACTCCTGTCCATCAAAGCCTGAGCAAGTATCATTTCTTCTCAGTAGCTTTCTCAACTCCCACTCTCTCTTGCTACTCAGAATGATTACTCTTTCATCTATGGAGTCATAGCACTTTAAGATGCTTTGTTAAATCACTTGACCCAATGAATTAGACAGACTTGTAGGATTCTATCCTTTCTCCAACCCACTGTGTACTCTTTGAAGTGTGAACATGTCATTGTGCAATTCTTACCACACTATAGGAGAATAATACAGGTTTATGGAATTGAATCAAATTTTAAAAGAGGACCAAAGCATACATGGATTTTCTAGGCCAAGGAATTATGCTAGGACTAGAAAATGTATACTAAATCCACATATGTGATTCTGTTTTGGTCTTACCAGAGTATATATAATTTGCTTTTATTAAAAAAAACAGTAGACACCTGCACCCGAATGTTTATAGCAGCACAATTCACAATTGCAAAGATGTGGAAACAACCCAAGTGTCCATCAATACCTGAGTGGATTAATAAAATGTGGTATATGTATACCATGGAGTACTATTCACCTTTAAGAAACAATGGTGATACAGCACCTCTTGTATACTCCTGGATAGAGCTGGAACGCATTCTACTAAGTGAAGTATCCCAAGAATGGAAAAACAAGCACCACGTGTACTCACCATCAAATTGGTATTAACTGATCAACACATAAGTGTATATATAAGAATAGCATCTATTGGATGTTGGGCAGGGGGGAGTGGGGAGGGGGAGGAGGGGACGGGTATATGCATACACAAAGAGTGCAATGCGCACCATCCGAGAGATGGACACACTTGAAACTCGGACTTGGGAGGGGGGCAAGGGCAACATACGTACCCTAAACATCTGTACCCCTATAATATGCTGAAATAAAAAAAAAACAGTAAAAGTGCCTGTAAGCCTAGCACTTTGGGGGGCCAAGGTGGGAGGACTGCTTCAGGTCAGGAGTTTGAGACCAGCCTGAGCAAGAGCAAGACACCGTCTCTACAAAAAATAGGAAAATTATCCGGGCGTGATGGCACATGCTTGTAGTCCCAGCTACTCCAGAGGCTGAGGCAGGAGGATTGTTTGAGCCCAGGAGTTTGAGGGTGCACTGAGCTATGATGATTTCACTGCATGCTAGCTGGGGCAACAGAGCAAGACCCTGTCTCAAAAAAAAAAAAAAAAAACAAAAAAACAAAACACCAAACCAAACAAAAAACAGTATCATGAGTATATTTCTCTAGATAAAACTTCATTAATTCATTTTCTACTTAAAATTGGCTTTCCCATAACCCAGTTAGCTAAAGCTAACTGAGTAACTTGAAATATTCTCCAGCTGGAGCGGGATCACATTTGGGGTTTGCTTCAATCAGCACACCTCCATCTTGCTTTTACTCTTCAAAGAGCCCCTCAGTCAACCACAGCCTTTGAAGGCATGAGCTGAACGGAAACCAGATGACCTCTATTGAATTTTAAACTTGCCACATTCCTTACTCTAGCATTAAACTTTTCTTCTCTAATTGAGTAAGTTAACCAAAGAAGTATATAGATTTTTTCCTCTTATCCATTGTGCTCACCTTGTTCCAGAAAGAATTTCAGCGAGGTTAAAAAAAAATCTGAAAACAAATTGTTCCTCAATCATTCCTTTGGTTCTTTTGATGGCTTTCTGTTAGTGTTGATGGTCAGAGTGAAAGACTTTTGGAAAAGTTTTCCAGGTGGGAGTAACAGCTTTTCCTGAAGCACCTTTTATGTTGGTTTACGGCAAATGGTTGTTTCAATGCCCTCAGGTCACTTGTACCCTAAGACCCAGTATGAGTTTGTTCAACCTTCAAATCAGTCACTTCTGTCCTCACCTAGGGTACAAAACAATGTAGTTAGTTATCCAGCATGTATCCTGGCTAAGTAAGATCATAAATAATTCATGTCTGGAGGAGGTCAGGGGTATAGCATAAAGATTAGGAGTGGGAGCTCTGGAGTCAGTCTGTCTGCTGAGTTTGAATGTGGCCACACTTCTGACCGGTTATGTGACTTTAGATAAGTTACTTCACATCTCTATGTCTAACCAGTCTTATCAGTAAAAAAAGGAATAATGGTACCTACCTCTGGGTTTGCTGTATGGAGTGAGTTAAATGCATAAAGCACTTAGAACAGTGTCTGGCACATAGTAAGTATTCAATAAACATTAGCCTTATATTAATAATTCTATACTTTATATACTATCACTCTATATTTTTAGATAAGTGGGTATAATAAAACATTAAAGGAAAGAGGGTCATTTTTAGAACAAACTTTATTTACAAAACTTCAACTCAGTCTGCTTTAGTATCACTATTAACAAAATACCCTACAATTGAGATATTAAAAAAGATACATTTATTTTAGCTTTACATAAAAATAGAACCCAACATTATCCCAGTTTCCTATTCCTGAGTGGCTCTGAATGCAGCTCTAAAAAAACAAAACAAAACAAGAGAAAATAGCTCTTTATAATGTACAATGGTTTAAGCAAATCACTTTAGTTTTTTTTCCATTTAAGGGTTGGGACTGAGACTACTCATCTTAAATTTGCTATTTACATAGAAAGCCCTAGAGAACAGGATAGCTTAAAGACAGAGTTTGAGTTTATCTGGCTTTCATAATACAATATCCATAATGGCTTTAGAAGAATGTAAATAAATAACATTGGTAGACAGTATAGATTGATAAATTTTCTGACAAACCCATTTATCTAAGATTATTCTGAGGAATCAAGAGGATTCCTCCATATATTTTAAAGTGTTAATTTACTGTATTTGCTGATTCACAAAGTCTTGCTCCATATTAAAGCAGTTATTGCCAATATAACATATGAGAGTCAGTACCCATGGAAACCAAACAGCCCATTTTTTTAAATCCCTTGTTAATATTCAGTTGATACATGACTGATATACATGTGGTTGATATATGTGTGGGTACTAATACCGTTTATTCAAGAATGTAAAATTAATGGTATCTGGCATCAGGTTGTAAGAAAAACTCCCCTAGATTGGGAGGTAGCTGAGTGACATGTGAAAGAATCTTTTCCTGGCTGAATTTAGAAATATACCTATAGTAGGCAAGGGTAGGGGGAAGGGAGAAGTACAAGCAGAAGAAAAGAACAATTCCATTGGCTTAAATTAAACTGAGGTAATTAATTTGAGATAGCAAATAAATAAATCCGCAAATGCCCAATTTTCATTTTCCGAAAAAAGAAATCACTGGCAAACCATTACTAACAATTTTTAAGTTGATCCATTAATACATTTTTAAATAGAAAAGTTTGAATATTACATGTATCACAATTCCATTCATCTAATATACTCCTCTGATGAGATATCTAACAGATCTTCATCTGTACTCTCTTCTATCTCTGGCAAGTTGCCCCAAAGTAGGATGTTTACACCTGAAAATAAAAGGTCAAAAAATTCTTTAGTGCTCACTACTGTTACAACTCAGAACATGATATATGAAACTTTATATGTTAACATTCTTATATAAACCACAGTGTCAGCAGTAAAGAGAACAGCCATTAAAGAATGATTACAAATAATATTATCCATCCAGGACCTAAACAAACATTCTTTAAACCCTTTTGGGCAAGAACTTGACTTCTAGAATCTTAGAATTCAAAAAGATCTGAGGAATCCATTTACTCAAACCCTGCCTCCAGCTACATTATGCCATCATCACTGTACACTGATAATTTTCTAATCTCTTTTAATGATCTCTAAGAATGGATATCTCACAAGATCCTTTTAGATTAAGTGCCTATTTCGAGGGTGCAGGGAAAAGTCCTGAATAAGTCTCATCTCTTCAATAAGCACAGAAGTAGCTGGTGTCATTTTTCTCATTAAAAAAAGCAAAGTTTTAGAGCCAGTTATAATATGAACTGCAATCCTTGATATAGGTGGGTTTCAGTCTAGAGATTGTCAAGGCAGAGCTGTAAACTAAACTTTAGGACAGAGTTGTAGCAGTCAATATAATAAACAAAACAACAATCTAAAATCTCATTGAGAAAGAATGGTCAGATTTCATACTGAAAAATACAGAACAAGTATATAGTAAATAACCAAACACACCTTAGAAGATAAGGATTTGATTTATTCAGGCCATGTACTATATTATAAATTAAAAGCACTAAATTGAAGGAAATTGACCTCTAGGATAGCCAATGAACTTCAACAAGAAAAGCAAATCTCAAGCTGTCCAGCTGTTCGGGTGGGCACAAAGAAGACTCGACAATTCTGGATACCCACTCCATACACACTGAGATAGCAGCCACACGGTGGAAAGAAATATGCCAGGGTTTGGTGATTTGGTTTGAATCTGGTTTCCACCACTACAAGTACGTCACGGATAGTTTTACTACAAATGCATGCAACCATAGACAACATATACTATTACTGTGTGTATTTAAAATTTTTATAGAATGGTATGATACTACATGTTTTTTCCTAATTTTCTTTTCTCACTTATTATGTTTTTGAGGTTTATCTATGTTGATACATGGAGATTAAGCTAATTTATTTTTATTTCTTTAGAGTATTCCATTGTGTGAATTTAAGAAAAATTATTAAGATATTGCGAATACAGCCCTTCCTCTAGCTGTCCCTTGTGCATAGGTGCCCAAGGAGACATGCACAAGGAGGCGCAGTGGGACATTGTTGTAATAGTTGAAATAATCAACTGTTTATCTTGGCTGAAAGAGAGATACTGGGATCTAATTAGGCAAAAAGTTAGCATTTATTGATACTACATTTGATACTGGTGAGGATATACACGTCTATCATATTCTCTGTATTGTTTTTGTGTTTGAATTGCTTATAATAAAAAACACTCCCCACACCCCAAGAATAAATGGTGTTCTGCTTCTGGTAATATGACACTGAAGAGCTGATGGGATAGTAAGGAAGGGCTAGGCCAAAATGTAACTGAAAATTAGAACCTATATAGGTACATGGGCAGATTAAGCCAATTTGCCTTTGAGGGCATTTGCCAATTCCAGGAATTGGGCTGAAATTTCCCAAGGTTCCTCAGGAAAGCTCTAAGAAATCAGGTCTCTAAGTGAATGCTAGCCTAGAACACAGACCTCCTGGGGTCCTTTTCAGTCTAAACCTTCCAGAATTTTATAACGCTTGTGTATGTATTCCTTTGATGCTGCTGGTTCAGGTGATTCAAGCATGGTTCCAAGGCCATTAGAAACCTTCTTTTATACCAAGCATCTAGAAAATCTTGCTTTAAATTGCAGTATTAGGGTTACAAAGGAAAAGTTTGGTATTCTTGGAGTCAACACTCAGAGACATGAAGCAGCTCAGCACAATTGGTTCAAAGGAGGAAAAATAAACTACGAGATTGGATCTGATAGAAGCAGTACCTTCCTTTCTCTGTTAAGAAGGGAGGAAGGAAATCCTGTGATACATCTGTTTCTTATGGATTAGATTCAGTGCGAAGAGAAGACTGCTGGGCTTTTATCTTTGAAAAATTGACCAATATTAAAAAGTAAATCAAAATTGAAAAATCTCCACCCTATGTTTTGAATTCTATGAAGCAGGAAAAATAGTATCAAAGCAGAAACTTCCTTTAATGAGTCCCGTGAGCAACACAAACATAAAAATGGAGGCCTAAATTAGGAGCTTCTATCCTACTTAGGGGAGTTCAGATAAATCCTTGCTTGAAAATAGCTTTCTTAACATACTACATGCTTAAATTAAGACCCCCAAATGACGGATCAAGAGCCACAGTTGAATCCCAGGTGATAAAAAGAATTAAGTCTATAAAACTCTAAGCATAATTAGAGGGTTTAAAGTTCCTAATAATCTAGCTTACAACTCACGATCTTTTGATGTGTGAAGGCAAATCATATTTTTTAAAAAAGGAATATATTTTAAGTTCCAAAGAAGACTAAAACATATATTTAGAAACCTAAGAATGTTAGTGCCAGCTTATATTGTCAAGTTCCTTAAACTCGACTTGGTCTGTTGTGTAAATAGATATTAGACATTGAGAACATGTGTCCTATAACAAAATTGAACAGCTCCAGACAATATAAAAGTATGTAAATATCTTTTAAGAATTGGTAGTATACTTTCTTAATGAAGTAATTAGTGCAATCGTACCTCATTTTACTGTGCTTTGCTTTATGGAGCTTTTTACAAATCGAAGGTTTGTGGTAACTGCTGAGTAAGTCCATTGGCACCATTTTTCCAACAGCATGCACTCACTTCATGTCTCCGTGTCACGTTTTGGTAATTCTCATAATATTTAAAGCTTTTTCATTATTATTATACCTTTTATGGTGATCTGTGATCAGTAATCTTTGACGTTATTATTGTAACAGTATTGCAGTGCCATGAATTGTACCCATGTAAGATGGTGAACTTAATGGATAAATATTGTGTGTGTTCCGACTGCTCCACTGACCAGCTGTTCCTCTCCTCAGGCCTCTCTACTCCCTGAGACACAATAATATTGAAATTATTAGGCCAATTAATATCCCTACAATGATGAAAGGAAGAGTCACGTGTCTCTCACTTTAAATCAATGGCTAGAAGTGAGGAGGGGATGTCCAGACAGTCGGAAAGCTAGGCCTCTTGCCTCAAATAATCAAGTTGTGAATGCAAAGGAAAAGTTCTTGAAGGAAATTAAAAATGCTACTCCAGTGAACACACAAACAAGAAAGCAAAACAGCCTTATTGCTTACATGGAGAAAGTTTTAGTGGTCCAGGTAGACGATCAAAACCAACCATGACATTCTTTTAAGCCAAAGCCTAATCCAGAGCAAGGTCCTAACTCTCTTCAATGCTACGAAGGCTGAGAGAGTCAAGGAAACTACAGAAGAAAAGTTGGAAACTAGCAGAGGTTGGCTCATGAGGTTTAAGGAAAGAAGCCATCTCTATAACATAAAAGTGCAAATGGAGCAGTAAGTGCTGATACAGAAGCTGCGACAAGTTATCCAGAATATCTAGGTAAGGATATTGATGAAGGTGGCTACACAAAGCAACAGATTTTTAATGTAGACAAAAACAGCCTTCTATTGGAAGAAGATGCCATATAGGACTTTCATAGCTAAAGAGAAGTCATACCTGGCTTCAAAGTTCAAAGGACAGGCTGCCTCTCTTGTTAGTGGCTAATGCAGCTGGTGACTTTAAGTTGAAGCCAATGTTCATTTACCATTCTGAAAATCCTAGGCCCCTTAAGAATTATGCTAAATGTACTCTGCCTGTGTTCTATCAATGGAACAACAGAGCCTGGATGATAGTGTCTGTTTACAACATGGTTTACTAAACATTTTAAGCCCATTGTTAAGAACTACTGCTCAGAAAAAAAGATTCCTTTCAATGTATTACTGCTCTTTGACAATGTACCTGGTCACCCAAGAATTCTGGTGGAGATGTACAAGGAGATGAATGTTGTTTTCATGCCTGCTAACACAATGTCCATTCTACAGCCCATGGATCAAGGAGTAATTTAGACTTTCAAGTCTTATTACTTAAGAAATACATTTCATAAGGCTATATCTGCCATAGACTGTAATTCTTCTAATGGATCTGTGCAAAGCAAATTGAAAACCTTCTGGAAAGGCACATTTGTGATTCATGGGAGGAAATCAAAATATCAAGATTCATGGAGTTTGAAAGAAGTTGATTCCAACACTCAGGCATGATTTTGAGGGGTTCAAGACTTCGGTGGAGGAAGTAACTACAGATGTGGTAGAAACAGAATTAGAATTAGAAGTGGAACCCAAAGATGTGTCTCAATTGCTGCAATCTCATGATCAAACTTTAACAGATGAGGAGTTACTTCTTATGGATGTGTGAAGAAAGTGGTTTCTTGAGATGGAATCTACCCCTGGTGACGATGCTATGAACATTGTTGAAATGAAAAAAAAAAAAGGATTTAGAATATTCCATAAACTTAGTTGACAAAGCAGTGGCAGAATTTGAGAGGAATGTCTCCAATTTTTAAAGAATTTCTACAGTGGGTAAAATGCTATCAAACAGCATTGCATGCTACGGAGAAATCTTTCATGAAAGGAAGAATTGACCTATGTGGCAAATTTCATTATTGTCCTATTTTAAGAAATTGCCACAGACACTCCATCCTTCAGTAACCACAACCCTGATCAATCAGCAGCCATCAACATAGAAGCAAGACCCTCCACCACGAAAAAGATTATGATTTGTTGAAGGCTCAGGTGATCATTAGCATTTTTTTTTTTGAGACAGGGTCTAGCCTGCACCAGGCTGGAGTACAGTGGCACAATCATAGCTCACTGGCCTCAAGTGAAGTGATCTACCCCACCTCAGCCTCTTAAGTAGCTGGGATTATAGGGATGAGTCACCATGCCTGGTTGTTTGCATTTTTTAGCAATAAAAATATTTTAAATTAAAGTATATACATTGTTACAATGCTATTGCACACTTAATAGACTACAGTATATTGTAAATATAACTTTGATATGCACTGGGAAACCAAAAAATCGTATGACTCTCTTTATTGTGATATTTGCTTTATTGCAGTGGTCTAGAACTGAATCCATAATATCTCCAAGGTATGTCTGTACAACATACTAGTACCAAGTATTTCTCTTGACTAAGATTCTATCTAACTTATTAACATAGATGTCAAAATGTCTCTTTTTATCCTGAAGCATCACCAAATACAGAGGTTACCCATTCCTCCTCCCCTCAACCCTACCACCCTTGCTTGCTCTCCCTTCCTTCCTTACACGTGCATGCGCGCACATACATACACATTTGACTATCAAATCAGATTTTAATCTTCAAAAATTCTCTGGAGTCAGAATATGTATTAAGGCAGCAGTTTGGAGCAATTAAAATATTAATTTTAAAAGACCAAGAAAAATCTAGTTAAGTTTGAGGCCCTTAAATACAATGATGAATATAGAAATGACAATGAACTTTGCCTAATAATTTTCATGTGATTGGGAAAAAAAGATGAGAGTTTCACTCTAGCTGATCCGACCCAGCTAAGAAGGTCTATAAAAGGAATCCTGAAATTATCTACTGGGAGTTTCACTCAGGTATTTATACAGAAATGTTACAGGAATGTCTAAATCCATTGCTTCTTACCAGTGGAGTCAAGTCTGTTAACATCATAAACTGCCTGGCTGTGAAACATCCAGAAGTGTCCATTGTTGCAGGAAAGAAGGCAGGAAGTACATGGAACAATCACATGATAACCTACGATGTTCCCACTAAAAAAGAAAGTAAATGCTGTTATATACCATGCAATACCTAGCCAGATAGGCATTTTTATGTGCTGATATAAATAGATAGACCATGTAATTTAGATCTCATTTCCTCCAAACAACCTCCATTCCTGGGATCTTTGGGATGGGAGTTACTATGATAATGGTTACAGTTCTACCATTAAGTGGGAAAGTAGTCTTTAATTGAAATAATACTAACATATTCTTGCATTTCTTTGCTAGTGTCATTTTATGCATTCTCCCTTTGGAAGCTAGCTTCTGGATGCCATCAGGTTATGATTTGTTCCGTTAAGCACCCAAATTGATGTGCTGTACAGACAAAATAAATTAAATAAACTCAGATCAGTGGGTAAAGGTTTTTGCTATCCTAGAACTGTGGTAAGTGGGGTTCTTACATGTTCTAGTTCCATGCCAGCACCTAAAAACTGTTTCAACAGATGGAGGAGTAGGAAGACAGCATGAGTCCCTGTGAACTAAACACAAGCTGGCTGCTCTAATTTTAGTTTCAGTGTTTTTGAAGGAATTCAGAAATAAAGCATATCTATAGCCTCTAGAGAAAGTTGCAAAAGTTTTTACTGTCTTCAGTATTATCCAGCTAATTATAAGTACCTCATTCTTTCGCAAAATTTTTTTTTACTACCTAGTCACATATTAAATAGAGTGAACCTACAGGGAATGTTTCAGTACTTTTTTTAAAAAAATGCAACATGAACCGTTTATACCTTGAGTTATAAAAATTCTTATTATAGCTTCATCTCACCCTGTGAGATGTGGGAGTCAGTCACTTTTATGAGACCCTATAAAGATTACTATAAAAGGTACCAGCCCACCTAAAATATGTCTTCTAATCATAACCTGCTTGAAAGGCAAACAAATGAAAATAAAAGTTGTTCTTGGACTAGGACTGACAGTTATTTATAAGACTACATTGCAAGAGTAAATTCTATGGCTTTAATTATCTCCTATATTCATTCATTCATCCATTCATTTACTCACTCAACTAATGTTTACTGAACATCTGCTATATGCCAGGCACTGTTCTAGGTGCTAGGACTACAGCAGTGGACAAAACAAAGTCCTTGCTTTCATGAAGTGAACATTCTAGTGGGGCTACATCAGATCACTTTGCTACCTTGTTAAAACCCCTTCAATGGCTTCCTGTTGGCCAAAAATGAAAATAAAAAGCCCTTTTGTATCACGATCTGGATCTACACTGTCAAAAAACAATAGCCACTAGCCACGTGTGGCTAATTGTGCATTTGAAATGGGGCTGGCCTGTATTGAGACATGCTGTATATGTAAAATGTACACCAGATCTCAAAGACTAACAACAAAAAATAGAATGTAAAATTTACATTAATAATTTATGTTGGTTGCATGTTGAAATGAGAATATTTTGGATATATTGGGTTAAATAAAATATATGATTAAAATTAATTTTACCTGTATTGTTTTAATTTTTAAAACGTTGTTACTAGAACATTTTAAATAACATATATGACTTGCATATTTCTATTGGACAACACTGCTCTAGGTTATCTGGGTTCATCTCTAAACTATTCATACTACTCTCCCTCCATGCTCACATTTCAGCCACACTGGCCATCAGTCTTTTGTTCCTTGAACATGTTAAGCTTCTTGCCATCAGTTCTTTGCATTTGCTATTTCCTCTTACTGTTTATGAGAAGGCTTCCCTGACCATACAACTAAAATAGCTCTCACCTACTTTCTCAACTTCTATAATCCTCTGTCATTTATTATTATTATTTCCTTAGGAGTACTTTCTACCATATTAAATATCCTATTTATTTAAATATCTTATTGACTGATCATCTTCCCCCTAGAATATAATGTGCAAAGGCTAGTAACTTTATCTTGTTTGGTGGCTTTGTTTCCAGTCCCTATAATAATGACTAGCATTTAGTAGGTTCTCAATATAAGTATAGCTTTAATGAATAAATGAATGAATGAAATCAACTAGTCATTAGCACACAAGAAGAGTTTGCTAAGTTAAATGATTAGGATTATAATTTATAATTCAAACCCCATTTGAATGAGAAAATCTCAACTTTTTTCTCCCTAAAATGGGAATAATAACACACATTCATTTACCTCTCATAAGATTATAGTAGCGGCTGTCATCTGTGTTGTAATTTAGTTTGTTAAGCCTTTTAATATTCATAATTCATTTGATCTTCACAACAACTTTATAAGGTAAATACAAAAGACAATTTCTGTTTTATTGAGATAACAGCGGTTCAGAGGTTTAGAGGTTTAAGGAGTTTACTCAAGACCACATAGAAAGTAAGGTAGAGCTACTACTGTAAATGTAAGTATTCCCCCCAAACTGTATTGTCTTGTTCTGAAAATTAAAGGAGATACTTGTGAATGCACTTTGAAAATTGTAAAATCATATACAAATGTGAAGTATCACAAGATCCTTTTAAAAAATAGCTCCAAGTAACAAATGATTTTTTCAATGGCTCATTGCATGGGTTATACCAGTGCTCACTGCAGCCCACTGAACCTATCTCTGTGCTTTGATGTTAACATCCATCTTCTAAACCCAGGGCTATCTAGAATATTGCTACAAATTACCACTTTAAACATGCGATGTCCTTCAGTTTACATTTGCAGATTTTGGTGAAATAGCATCTTCCAATGAAGTCCACTGCACTGGAGAGAGAAAAGTATAAAGGCAGTTAAATATACTTTTTAACAAATTTAATTGTGGCCAAAAAATAATATACAATTTACCAACTTACTCATTTTTAAGTGTACAGTTCAGAAGTGTTAAATATAATCACATTGTTGTGCAATGAATTTCCGTACCATTTTCATTTTGCAAAATTGAAGCTCTATACTTACTTATTAAATAACAACTCCCCATTTCCCCTCCCCCCAGCCCCCAGCCACTACCATCCTTCTTTCTTTTTCAGTGACTTTGACTAATTTAGATACCTCATAAAAGTGGAATACAGTATTTGTCTTTTTATGACTGGCTTATTTCACTTAGCATAAAGTCCTCAAGGTTCATCCATGTTGTAGCATGTGACAGGATTTCCTTGCTTTATAAGGCTGAATAATATCCTATTGTAAGTATATACCACACTTTGTTTATCCATTCATCTGCGGAGTTAATGGACATTTGGATTGCTTCCACCTCTTGGCCATTGTGATTAATGCTGTTACGAACATGCATATGCAAATATCTCTTCAAGTTCCTGCTTTGAATTCTTTTGTATAAATACCTAGAAGTGGAACTGCTGGATCATATGGTAATTCTGTGTTTAATTTTTTGAGGAACTACCATACAGTTTTCCATAGTGGCTATTCCATTTTACATTCCTGCAGTTTGCAAGGGTTCTAATTTCTCCACATCCTCATCATCAAATGTACTTTTAAATGTGATTTAGCACACGTTTTGTAAATCCAAAGAGCTGAAAGAGATTAATGCAGAACTACAGTATATTTTGTAAGAGTCAGTTAATATTTGTGAGCTCACCACAAACATCTGAAAAAATTTCTATTAAAAAAAAAATCTACCGTTCATTGATTCACACTTTAGAACTGCGGTCCCAAATCCCAGAGCTGGTCGGGTATCAGTCCCGCTGGAGCTGCGGCCCATACCCCCTCACCCCCTTACCCCAGCCCCAATCCCGTCTCCTGTCCATGGAAACATTGTCTTCCATGAAACTGGTCCCTGGTGCCAGAAAGATTGGGGACCGCTGCAGTTTAACACATTAATCCATCGCTTTCATAACCTCTACAAAGAAGAATAGACAATAGAAAAAACCTGATTCTATTCTATGCTTTTGTCTAACCTATAATATTAATAGTTCACCTGAGTCTTCCTTATGACTGCCTTATTACTTACCACAGCTATTGCAAAGATGAATGAGTTAATGTTTTAAATTTGTGTATGTGCTCCTGAAAAGAATTGGCTAGGTATGGTGGCTTACGCCTGTAACCCCAGTACTTTGGGTGGGGGGCAGGGATGGCTTGAGGCCAGGAGTTTAGGACCAGCCTGGGCAACATAACAAGATTCTGTCACTACAAAGAAAATTTTAACAATCAGCTGGGTGTGACAATGTGGGCCTGTAGTCCCAGCTACTTGGGAAGCTGAGGTAGTAGGATCACTTAAGCCCAGGAGTCTGATTGAGGTTAAGTGAACTATGGTCAGCCTACTGTACTCCAGTCTTGGCAACAGAGGGAGACTCTGTACCTAAAAAAAAGAAAGAAAGAAAGAAAAGAAAAGAAAAAGCACTAGACAATAAATCATAGAACCTTTGCAGCGGTAAGTTCTATGATTTATTTTCTAGTGTTTTTCCTTTTTTGCAACACACATGCACACACCCACAAACTTAAAACATCAACCCATTTATCTTTGCAATAAACGAGAACTTTTGGCTTTGCTGATAGGCATGACTATACTTAGACCAATTCAGAAAAGTTTTAATGGGAGGAAGAGTCCACAGCTTTACCTGGATATATTTTAAAACTTTTAAAGTTTCTGTGATTATCATGAAATTCTTTTTTTAAAAATTTTTTTGGTGACAGAGTCTTGCTCTGTTGCCTGGGTTACAGCGCAGTGGTACAATCACAGCTCAGTGCAACCTCAAACTCCTTAAGCAACTCCCTCCCACCTTAGCCTCCCAAGTAGCTGGGACTACAGGTGTGAGCCACCACGCCTAGCTAATTTTTTTTAAAAAAATTTTTGTAGAGACAGGGGTCTTGCTATGTTGCTCAGGCTGGCCTCAAGAGATCCTCCCACTTTGGCCTTCCAAAGTGCTGAGATTACAGGTGTGAGCCACTGTGCCCAGACATGAAATTAATTTTAAATAAATTATGGTTTTTAGCCTGCTTCCTCTGGCTCTGTGTCCAAAGATTAAATAATAGCGATCCACTCATATTTTGGATAGTTTTTCATTCTAATAATAAGATTTCAATAAAGAATTAAATCTTGAAAATCATGTAGGGCACATATACATTGACTATAGAAAGATAAAATACCTTTTAGAGCTAGAAAAATGTGTAGAGTAAAATAAAATGGCTATTATATCAAATAGGGAGCAAATTCTTAAAGACTCTACACCCAAAAGTGGGTAGTGGCTGAAAGCAGATTTCAAAAGGGTTTAATTATGCAAACAAACGTGTAACATCCAAAACAGGCTTTATAGGAGATACAGATTATTTTAAATCTATTTTTCATCCCATAAAAATATATTTATTTCTCTCAGAGAGAAAGAGAAAGATTTGAGGAGAGAATATTGAATTTGATGGATAATGGATTTGACTCAGCATGCCAATTGCAAATAATGGTAGAAAAAACTATGTTGGGCTTTTTTTTTTTTTTTTTTGGTGTAAAACTGTACGCATAAAAAACGAAAAACCTTAAATGACCTCTCCTCTCCAACAGTACAGAAAATCTTGCCTGAATTTGCCTAGAGTCCAGGTCACGGACTTGATTTAGTAAAATAGGATGGTTGGGCAGGGCACCCAGCCAGGGATCAAACCTAAGGGATGTGTGATCACGTGACTATACGTGAACTAGAAGCATTGCATCAGAACTGACCACTCTAGCTAAACCACAGACTTTGTCCAGACAGTCTGCTTACTTAGATATATTCCAAGGGGATCATCAGACTGTTGGGAGTGGCTGGAACACCAAAATGATAACCTTGTTGTTGACTCCCAAAGATCCAAGCTATACACTTTTCCCATTTAGTTAAAGGCTACTGTTGCCCGTCTCCAGCGTGACTTACTTGGTAGGAGGGATGTCTGTAGAGAAAAGGTCTATTTCAGTATCAGCCAGCAAAACAGCCTTCATTCCCCTAGAGCTGAGCACTTGTTTACAGAATTTGCAACACAGGATGGACACGCACCGGTCCTTGAAATTACAACTGTTGGTAGACATGGCGTCCCAGGAAGGATGAAGCGTGGGGTTTTGAAAAAGGAACCAAGAGCGATACCTTCTACTTTGATTCCCTCAGGCTAAAAATCAAGTTAGGAGGCTTCAAGCTAAGCCCTAAAATTGGGAAGGAAAAGAGTTCTTTTCTTTTTTCCCGTGGAAGGGCAAAAGTAATATTTATTGAGTAGCAACAGGGGAGAGCAGCAAACTTGTTTTCCTTTTAACTTTCGAAGAAAGGAGTGAAGTTTGAAGGGAACTTCGCAACAGCTTTCCCTTTTTGCTGTCTAAAAGGATCCCCTGCTCTTTAGCTCCCGTCCCTACAGCAATTCCCTCAGCCTTCTCCCGTTGTCTCTTTTATTAAAAACTTCTTTTAGGACGTCCTCTCCCGGCATTAAGCCCCTCCTTCAATTCCACTCTCGGATCGAGGACTAAGCGTCCCCACCCACGCCTCCTCTTCCCTGGATTCAGAAACTCCTTCAGCTTTTCCAGCGGAACGACCCCTGGTTCTCCGCAGCCTTCCCCCTCTCTCCCGCGACCTTCCTCCGCTCTGCTGGTCCGCGGGCCCCTCTCGGGGCAGCCCCCGGCCCTCAGCTTGCTCGCGCTCGCGCCGTTTCTCTCGCGTCCTCCCTCCCCTCAGCTCTCCCTCGGGCCCCGCGCTGTCCCCTCAGGTCTCTCTCGCAGCGGCCGCTCCCGAGCGCGCGGTGGTGTTGGTGGGAAGGGGCAGAGGTCGCTTTGGGGGCTCAGTCAGCGCTGGGGTCTGTCACCAAACACGTCGTTTTTTGCGCCCTCTTCCGCTTTCTCTGCATTTCCAACCGGCTGTCAGTTTGAATTGCCAGCGCCGCGCACGGATTGGGAGAACTAGAGTTCGCCCACGTCCCGCATTGGAAGGCCCGGAGGCCTTCCCCTGACGAGAGATTAGTGGCGTGGAGACCGTACGCCCCGCCCCAGTAACGGTGCCGAGATCAGCTCGGCTTTCTGGTTGGCCGAGATTGGCTCCGCCTCTGATCTCATTGGCCGGCTTCGGGAGGTTTTGGCAAACCCTCTTCCCGCCCTGGTGAAAGTGGCAAGACGCGCCCCTAGCGCTTCTTATTGGAAGACGTCCTACAGCCCCCGCCAGCCTCTACTCTCTATTGGCTAAAATTTCCCGCAACACCCCCTCCTCTCTACCCCCGGTCCAATTGGTCGTGCCTTAGCACAAGAGTTTGTGTTTGGTTGTCGGTTCCATCTTAATCCCGCCCATCAGTTCTATTTTAGGGATCGACAGCCCGAGGAGGAGCTTAACCTGTGACCACGCCTGGACAGTGCTAGTCACACCTCCAAGTTTTGCTAGCTCCTCCCCCTCATTCCTGGCCTCTCGGGATCAGCTATTCCTATTGGCTATAGGCCCCATCGGTCGATAGAAAACGGGCGGTGATTGGCAAGGGGGTGGGTTTTGCTTCCCGGCGGGGTCCTGCGGAGTTGGCCGAGGCTCCTGAGGGACTGGGGGACTGATCTGCGTAGAAGCGGGTGGCGGGGAAGAGAGGGAGGAGATCTGGGGAAGCGGAGCCGGGGGCCTGGGACCCGTCGCGTCAGAGCCAGGTAAAGGCTCCTTCCCTTTCTCCTTTCTTCTTCCCGGCCGCCGGGCTGGAGCCCTGACTGAGCAAACCCGGGCTGGGGCGGGAAGGAGAGGGCGCGGATGTTGCTCGCGGCATCGCCTTAGCGGTGCCGCCCGGAATCCCTCAGACCGCCCACCCCCCCTTCCCGACCCTCTCCAAATCTCCCAGTACAGCCCATAATACTTCTCAGGACCGCGCGTCCCTCCGCCCATCACCGCACAGCCTGGGACTGTGCCCTGGCTCACAGACCGCAGCGCAGCCCGCACCCAGCCCCTCCCCAGCTACTCTGCACACGGCAGTTGCGGTCCACCTTGGGGCAGCCGTCGTTGGCATCGCGCGTAACCATCGGCTGGCCTCTTCCCAAGCCCTGGCAGACAGCCCGGGTCACAGCCTGGGACCCAGAGGATGGGTGTTCCGCACAGCTTCCGGGGCTCTTCCCCTGTCCCACCCCCCGGCCCGCCCCAGTGGGCTTCTCTTCACCCACTCCCATTCCCAGACCATAGCCTGGTCCCCAAAGTTGCTAACATCCTTGCGCTTCACGTAACGTCTTGGCCCACGATAGTCTTCTAACTCCCCCTCACCCGCTAGGCAGCCCTCTCCCGCCTTCCAAGCGCGTGCAGCTCCAGTTGTCCCCGGGCTCCCGTCCAGCCTCAGGACCCCACCTCACGCCCGCCTCCCCTCTTCCTGCCCGCCTGAACCACGCCGGCTCTGCTCCCTCTCTTCCTCCCTCAGTGTGGCCCTTCCTCCAGATGAGGGAAGTGGGAGACACTAGCAAGAGCCTCCTCCTCCCGGTGGCCGGAGGGGCAGGGGCGATCAAGGAGAGAGGGTCGCCGCTGCGGCACGCAGGGGAGTTCGACGCCGGGCTCTGCGTTCCCGCCTGCTTCCCTCCCGCCTCCCGGGCCTTGGCGAGGGCAGGATCTCCTCCGGCACCTCCTGGTGCGAGGAGTCGAGACTGCGACCCTCACTGACCTCCCCTCACCCCCAGCCTAGGATTGGGTGCGGTATCCGGGTTCCCTGGGCTGGGGTGACAAAAAATATTGGGGGTGGCATTTAGAGTCACTCTTGTCCCTGGCTTGGGGGAGGCGACGGCTGCCTTCCGCCCCCCGCCCCCTGTTTTCCCGGCTCCGACCCTATCCTCTAACCCATTTCCTGCTTCTGCCGACTACATTGTTTTCCTGGATGCGTCCCTTGCGGAGCAGGCTTTTTCCTGCAGATCCCCCCACCCGCCCCAACATTTAGCTGCCAAGAGAAGCTAGTAACCCAAAACAAAACAACTGGGAGGAGGGGCGGGAGGGGAAGAAAAGTTGTGCCCGGGTGGCTTGTCCCTCCCTGGCTTTGATCCCCTTTGATGTCCAGGGAGGTGCCCCAGCCGGGGGTCAGGGGCCACATCGGGGGAGGGCCCCGGAGGGCCCCCACCGGCTGGCCGCTGCCCAGCGCTGGCGGGGCTCGCGAGGCCGCCGAGGTGCCGCAGTCCCCGCCCGGAGCCCCGCGTTCCCGCCGCAGTCCCCGCCCGGAGCCCGCGCGGGCGGCTGCTCCGGAGTGTTTTCTTTCAGCCTTAAAACAAAATCCGGAGGGAGCTTCCTTCCTCCCCACCTCGCAGCGCCGGCCTCTGCGGGCCGGGCGGCATTTGGCCGAGATGAATGGGCCCAGGCCGGGCCGGGAAAGACGTCCCCTACCCCACCCCCGCTGCGATTGGGATCTGCGCTCTGGCTGATCACCCCCTCCCCCTTTTCCTGCATTTACAGGCAAGTGAACCGGAGCAAACGACTTCCGATCCAGTCTGCGTTGCTGCGGCTCCCGTTTGGGATTTGATTTGCAGCATCTTGGACCCTTATACGACAAAAAAACCGCGAAGCACGCCCAGCCCTCCCCCGACACCCCGATACGCACCCACTCCCTCCCGGGGACACAGCTGGGCGCGTCCACACCCCCGCACCCCCACATCATGTTGTGCGGAAGGACTTCCACTCCCCGCCTGTGTCGTTGATGTCAGACCCCAGGCCAGCCTCCGGGCGCTGCAGTTCTCCCGGCTAATGCTGAGGCTGGGGCTCCGGTTCTAGCACAGGAACCAGCCACTGCCGCACCCGGCCCCAGCGCCCACCGTCTGCATGTGCCCGCCGTAGCCGCCTGCCCATCCCGCAGCCCGCGCTCCACGGAGCGCTGGAGACCACCGCGGGGGGCCCCTTCTGCCCTCGGGAGAAGCGGTCTTGGAGGTATTGATTTTGGTGGTTGGATTTTTCCCGTGGATCTATCAATTCACAATTCGAATTTGGAAGAAAGAAGGAAAACATGACGTCTCCAGCCAAATTCAAAAAGGATAAGGAGATCATAGCAGAGTACGATACTCAGGTCAAAGGTAAGGGCTTTGAAAAATAGCATACTGCAAATGCTCTATGGACTGGTGGGGCATGTATTTCCACCCTGATTTGCAGGCTGTTCATTTCTTTGGGCGGAGCAGGTGGGGATAGACTGACCGACCCCAAAGGTGGTTTCATAGGTGGGTTTGAACCTCCGAAGGATGGGCAGTGCCAGGGGCTACAGGCGCTGGAAAAGAATTTTCAGAATGGGCTTTAGGAATGTCTCTGTAGGGCTGACCATTATTTTGGCAGCCCTTTCCCCAAGCTGGACAGGGTGGGGGGAGGGGCAAGGGGTTCTTGGAAAGAGAAAGGCACAATTTGCCTCTGGGTGTCTGGGTCAGGTTTCCTTGAAGGACAACTGAAATCTGACAGGTGTTTGGACATTTATTTCAGAGATCGAAGAAGAGTCCAGACAGAGAAAGGCAACCTTGAGAAGGTGTACCATTTGGAGAGCTCTGGGAGAGGCAGGGTTTTTTCCTGATACACTATATTAAAACATGAGATTTGGTATGGCACTGGACACTGAAAGTCCATAGCCACCTTGGGAGCACCTTGTACTTGCCTGATCCCTGGTCAGCTTGCTTACCATCAGAGATCAGAGAACAGAAAGAATAAGGCCACCCACACCCGGTCTCCGCCCTCACCTAAATGTGAATACAGTTGGGATATTAGGGTTGCTGGGTGGTGCTGATTCTGGAAAATGAGAAGACATAATTGTTTAACCTTCTGTGCTGTCACCCTCTGCTCCAGAATGCATGCTTTTAAAGCCCCATTTCCCTCTGCAAAAGTGTGAAGGGTAAAGCAAAATGTGGACTGGAGAAACCAAGTGACCCGTCTCCTCATCTAGTCAACTGCATGACTTGGCTTGTGAATCAGAGCTCATACTCAGATAGCCTTTTCTTAACCAGCGATTCCCCTAGGAGGGGTTCCTGCCTGTTAAAGAGCCCCAGCATGTGTTTGTGCAAGGCACTATCCCTTCCTGGTCAGTCACTGGTAAGAACCATGTGGCTCCAGCCCATTGAGACCTTAGCTGGGGAGTGGGAGAGGTGAGTGGCCTTGAACCGTTACACCACATGGTTGGAGCTCTGGGTTTTCCTTTGTTTCAGAGTACAGAGGGAGGGGCCCTCCTTCTTTCCCTACACCAGAGCAAGGAGACCTTTTCCTATCGTAGAGGACTTGGGAAGGGCCATGTCTCCTCTCTAATGATTGCCTGGGGTGGGGGCAGGGGTAGAGTTTGAAATGGCAGCTCCCTTATCTCTTGGAAGGTTGGAAGGTAGTTTGAGAGTCACCATTGTGCCTACAGAATTTTTTTTATGTCATCGGTTTGGTCAATGCTGGAGGTGCCCTAAGGGACCTTCTATCCACTTGGCTGCAAATATTGGTAGGTTTATTACAGAGATGGGGGAGTTGACTGATTGATAGCTTTAGTTGAACTGGGATTAAGAGAGGTGTGGTTGTGAGTTATAATTGAGGTCTTGGCTTCTTGTCAGTGTTTATAATCCCGGCCTGTTTTTGTAAACAATAGGCCACTGGCCTCTGTGTCCTGTCCAGATGCACTGCATTCTGCTCCTGGAATCCCCCCTGCAGTTTTAACCAGATATGTCATTCTTTTTTTTTACACATGCTATTCTTAAACTGTTGCCATAGGGAGTGTTAATAACTTTGATTTTCCCAGATTTCTCTCCAGAAGCATGCCATTTGACTAAGCTGCAAAGTGATTTTTACATGTTTATTTTTTGGAAGGCTCAGGACTGATAGGTGTTAATTACTGTATTTGCCAATTTCTTATTGGTAAAGGATTTCTCACAAGTCTCTCAAAATGAAACACTTTGTGTATTTACAAACATTGTTCATTGAGATGATGTAATGCATTTGGCTATTTGGGTTTTCTTTTCAACCTTGTCACAAGCAGGAGTCTGTTTTACTTTGCTCTGATATTTTTCCATTGACACTATTCAGAATCATAGAATTTTATAGGTGGATGAGCATGATGTCTTATTCAGTGAAGGTGCCCGATTAATGCTTACAGAACTGATTTGAGTAGTTTAGTCCCTTGTTTTACAGCTGAGGAGAGTACAGAGAATTGAAGAGGCTTGTCCAAGGTCACACAGCTAGGTGGTGGCAGATCTGAAACTGGAAGCAGGTTTACTGATTCCCAATTTCCCATTCTGTATCTTTACTGTGAAACATCATCTGATGAGGGTGGGAAAAAATTTTAAAAATTCTTAAGGAGCCCAAATCTGTCAATGAATAATAGTAGTAATGATGATAATAATAGATTACATTTTGGATGCTCATTATGTTCCAGCCTGTCCCAAGTGCTTCATACGAATGGTCTGGTTTAATCCTTATATCAACCTAGGAAGTGGGTATTATCGTCACCTTCCTTTCCTCACATGAGGAAACTGAGGCTTAGAGAGGATAAGAAGCCCTTCCAAGGTCACATAGCCAAACCATGGGAGCTTGACTTCATTCTTTTATTCATTAACTATTTATTGAGTGCCTCCTTATGTGTTCTGGGGGCTAGCAATACAGCAATGAAGAAGAAAAAGCCCTCACCCACATGGAGCTTACATTCTAGAACCTGTGCTCTCTATGGAAGATCACAGGATTTGGAGACCAAAGACCTGGGTTCTGGGCTGGCTTTCTCCCCTACTAGCTGGAAGCCCTGGGTCAGAATTATTATGACTTTCAGTTTTTCATGTGTTAGATGGGACTCATGGCAGCCTTACTTCTCTTATAGATGCCAAGATGAGAAAGAGAATTGCTGTAACATCCAAGCAGTTTGGTTTGGTGGTTAAGAGCCAGTTTTCAAGAGTCAAAGGGATTCAGGTTTAACTCTTGGTTCTGTCACTTGCTTGCCTTGTACCTCAGGCAAGTTATGTGACTTGTTTGAGCCTCAGTTTCCTAATTTGGAAATAATATGCATTTCCTAAAGTAGTTATGAGGAGTCAATGAGATAGTATATATAAATCTTTTAGAACAGTGTCTGGTACTTGTAAATGCTCAATAATGGTATAGTCTGCTCCTCTGTTAGTGAATTTTCCTTTTTGCTTAATTGGTCTTACAGTTGAGGCTTCTAAAGTGCCAGCTATTAAATGATAGGAAACAAGTCAAAGAATGAAATTTGAATTCTAGTTGAAGTTCATCCATTAGTGACAACAGGTATCTCTGGTCAGTCATTTAAACTGCCTGGATATCAGTTTCCTTTTCAGTAGAATGAACAGGTAAACTGTCTAATTGTAGTTCTGTATGTCTCTGACCAGAATTCTGGGTCCTACATGTCAATCAGAATGATTTGAATTAAGTGGACTCTAAATGGGACCCTCATCTAATGGGACCTTTTGTGGGACCCTCTCGATCCCTTGATTTTTGCCTCCCCTGCTAGCATGTGCCCTGAAGGATTTCTGAGGCTACAGCCCCAACCCTACCCCAGTGTGGTTTTATGAGGGGCATGCCTCCTCAGTCAGCCTGCCTTGTAGCGCCTTATTAAACACCATCATTGTTTCTGGTTTGTGGGTGTTCAGATTCCTTTGAAAGTTCGTGCCTGTCAATGTCTGACTCGAAAGCAATAATGTTCTTAGTCCTTTTACATAGCTCTTTCCAATTTACAAAGTGCTTTCATATATAGTTATCCTTTGGTATCCAGGGGGCATTGGTTCCAATACCCCCCTCCTCCAACGAGGATACCAACATCTGAGGATGCTCATCCCTTATATAAAATGGTGTAGTATTTGCATATAACCTGTGTGCACACATCCCCCCATATGTTTTAAATCATCTCTAGATTACCTATGATACCTAATACAATGTAAATGCTATGTCAATAGTTGTTATACTGTATTGTTTTTTAATTTGTATTTTTTTATTGCTGTATTGTTATTTGTATTTTTTTTTCCCAAATATTTTCTATATGTAGTTGGTTGAATCCAAGGACATGGAATTCACAGATACGGAGGGCCAGCTGTACATTAATTTCTGGAAATTCTTTACAACCCTGGTCAGATTCATGGTCATAACCTAGGCCTTTGGCCTCTAGCCTGGTAGCTTTTTGCTGGGATTGGAGCAGCAAAAGGTGGTAAGGTGCAGGGCATGGTTACTAGAGCTGTTAGTCTGGGTGGTGTTTGGGTGAATTCACATCACTGCATACAGTCCCAGATATTGTCATTTCCTTATTTAAGGCTCCTTTCATTTATGCTCTCCATACCTTGAGTGTTTAGTCTCCCAGAAAGCTTGAGATTGACAGCTAATGCAAATATTCCAGGAGGAATAATCTGAAACAGAGTGGCACTGTATGCTGAGCCGTCAGATTTTCTTTCTTGAGAACATTAGGGGTCTTGTCTTTTTTTTTTTTTTCCTTCTTTTTTTAAATGTCTTAGGAGAACAGTGTGTGTATACCACAGAGCTGAGAAGTGAAATTTTGTAATTTCCATCTGGAGCATTTTGATAGAAAAAGCGCAGGCCTTTGCCTGGAACAGTTTAACCCTTTCAGGGCCCTTTGAGAGCAGGAGATGAAATTTAAAACTCTAGTCATATTGTGTGTGCGCACACACTTGGGAATGCTGATTGCTGGTATTTAAACAAGCTTGTTCCCCTGGGAGGTCTGAGCAGTTCTTTACTCATGCCAACAAAGGTCTTCTCCAAGGCTTCTTTCCTCCCCGCCCCCATTCCCCAAGGGAGCATTAAATATAATCAGTTTGTGAAAAGCTGCAGTAAAACATCTAGTTGGAATCCCCAAGCAGATGCTATCATTTTCCTGTGAGATGATTGAGGGCTTCTCTTCCCTTGCTCAGGGGAAAAAAAAAAAGAAAAATAGTGGCTGCAGTAAGGTGAACTCCCGGAAGAAAATGAAGCTCTTGGAAAAATTCAAGTACCATACTTTGCATCTCAGAGTTGACAGACCCTGGAGGAAGGTGGTGGGCAAGGAGCCAGGGGATGCTGTGTGCTGTGCGAGGTGGTAATGGTTGGAAATGTGTGTTCATGAGGGGTCCTTAGCTTTTCCAATTTCAGGCATTCTTTTGGGGGTCGGGAACAGAAATTTCCTTTGGTAGTTGGCCTATCTGGTACTTATGGCCACATCCATCATGTATCACACAGGTTGAAAGCCTAGACAAGCTCTGATCGTTTCTCTACTCTGAAGTTTACAGAGTTTGAGCTGGCCCTGATACGTAACACACTCCCCTCCATGTCCCCCCAACCCCCACTTTTAAAATAAGCAGGTGCCCAAACCCTGACTCCCACTAGTCACTCCAGATCAACTGGGGCTACTCAGTGGCACCTGTAGAGTTCTCATTCCAGAATAGAGAACTTCATTGTGGGAACTGTGCTTACCTTACATCCTTGACCTCTGACGTTGGGAAAATATGTCCTGCTGCAGGGAAAAACCAGTTGATCTGTCGATTTTTACTAGCAATAAAATTCAAGTGAACAGTTTTAAGCTGGTGTCGGCTCCAGAATTAACCTTTTGGGGAATTTGAGAAAGTTACTTTGGAAATTGTTTCATAATAAATAATGGGAACACTTAAAATATTTTTTAAAAATTGCAAAATAACTTAACCTTTACTGATTTTACAACAATGTGTAGGAACTGTCATATCTCTCTTTCTCTCTTTACTTGTGATAAAACACACATAAGACCTACTATTTTCACCATTCTAAAGTGTACAGTTCAGTAGCATTAAGTACATTCACATTGTTATGCAACCATCAGCATCACCTTCCATCCACAGAACTTTCATCTTGCAAAACTGAGACTCCATACCCATTAAACAATAACTCACCATTCTCCCCTTCCCCCCAGCAACCACCATTGTACTTTCTGTCTCTATTTGACAACTCTAGGTATTACATATATATAATATACTGCATTGGTACTGCGTGTGTATATATATATATATATGTATGTAAGTGGAATCATACAGTATATGTCCTTTTGTGACTAGCATGTTTCCTTTAGCATAATGTCCTCAAGATTCATCCGTATTGTAGCATAGCTCAGAATTTCCTTCCTTTTTAAGGCTGAATAACATTCCCTCGTATGTATATGTTGCATTTTGTTTATTCATTCATTCGTTGATGGACACTTGGGTTGCTTCCACCTTTTGCCTGTTGTTAGTAAGGCTGCTGTGAACATAGGGATATTCCTATTTGTTAAAAATGTCTTCTATACCAGTTTTACAAGCCTGAATATACAGTTCTATATAATCACCTGTCCTGATAAATTTTTTAGAGTTAAGGTTTTAATATATGCGTTCATATTTTCATATTATCAATATGTATTATGTTCATAATGTGAGCATTGTATATTAAGTATAAAGTTGTATACCTTTTAGTAATTAATGTGAATTGACTAAACTTTTACTGTATTTTGATAGCTTTGTTGAGGTTTAATTTACATTTAATAAACCGCACATGTTTAAGGTATACAATTTGATAAGCTTTGACATATGTTATATACCCATGAAGCCATCACAATCAAGATAGCGAATCTAACCATCACCCCAGAAGTTTCTTCATTATAACGTATTGATAAATGAGTACTGTAATAACCATGTTATATTATAGAAAAGACATTAACTTAAAGATAAATAAGTAAGAGCCAGGTATTACCAAGTTTAAAAAAGTTATAAATAAATGATGATCTAAGCTACCCAGATTGGTTTCTGGAAAATTTGTTTAACTAAGACAAATAGTCTCCCAGGGAAGTTGGGTTAATAATTGTGCCTCAGTCATTACTGTGTTTTTAGGAGGGAAGGTACAGGATGGAGGGAGAAAGAAAAAGAAAAAAAATCTTGCCATGTTAGGAGCTAACGAGTGACAGTATCTGTTTTCCTACAAACCTTGTTTGAACCAGTCCCCAGAGCCTCGTGCCTCTTTAGAAAGGGTCACAAATGTGTCAGATGCCAAGGTGGGGGGGTTGGGGGCTCCCACTAGACAGTTACTCAGAATGTTATGAATATGGCTTCTTTCCTCTAGTGATTGACTCCCTAATTGCCTGCTGAATAGAGAACAGCTTGCTCAGGTAGACATGAGCTCAGTCCTCAATCTGGCTGCAACTTATCATTTCAACCATATTTCTCATTTTACGTTGAGAGGACTAAAAGCCTATCTGCCCTGTTTGCCATTTTTAAACACATACACTATTAGGTAACATTTTGCTATTTGTTTGGGGTGTTATGCTTTACGTAAATAATCGTTACTCCAACTTTGGGAGGAATGTATTACTGTTAATCCCATTTTGCCGATAAGGACAGTGAGATGAGATGTAGGACGTTCAGTTACTCACCCAGGGTCTGGTGAAGGATGGAACAGGAATTAGAACCTCAGCTATCACCAGGGTCTGTGTTCTGAGTGCTATTTATAGAATGCCCCTTTCTTGCTGCCCACCCATCTTCACCTACTGAAATCTCACCTTTCTGGTAAAGCCCAACTTTTCTGAGATGCCTCCAATCACTCTGACCACAAATGACCCTTCTCTCTATTTTACCCACACAGCTTCTCTTAATAGATCTCCTGTGGCATTGATCTTATACTGCCTTTTTTTTTTTTGAGACAGAGTCTCACTCTCTTGCCTGGGGCGAGTGCCGTGGCGTCAGCCTAGCTCACAGCAACCTCAAACTCCTGGGCTCAAG